>JBBMOL010000059.1:55663-80758 GCA_037954665.1 Laguncularia racemosa | reverse complement strand
TGAATAAAGTTGCATGATAATTAGTGGTGGATCTTGGGTTGGGTATGTGTAGACCATTGAATTAATTAAGCGAGTGTTTGAATATATTCACTTTAATCATTTTATTCGTTCCATTCAGATTTAAGCAATAATTAGGATAATTGAAATCATCAATAGTGAAAAGTTAAATAGTAAGATAATCGTTAGTACTAGTACTTATAAGTCTCTGTGGGATCATCATCCAAATCGGGTTCTGAAAATATCGACTGTGCCAGAAATTTTCCTATCATCTCCTCGGGCTTCCAAAAGATTTGCCCTCAAATCTAGAGGATCAATTTTGGAACTGAACCCTAATGTCTCTATTATCCTGCTCTTCTGGCTGTCAATGGTAGTGGATGGAGTTCTAATCTGTTCTTGAAATCTATGGACCTCAGATGGAGTCATCGGCGATAGAACTATGCGTGAATCGCCCATGCTGAACATGTAGGTATTTTTAAACCCATCATGTAACACTTGTTGATCATACAACCAAGGCCGACCCAATAGTAAATGGAATGCATGCATAGGGACTACATCACACAGGGTCTCATCATGATAATTTTGCCCGACATCCACATGAACCTTTGCCCTAAGGGTAACATGCATACTACCTCGATTATCCAGCCAATGCAAGTTATAAGGGCTAGGATGTAGGATAGTAGACAGTTGTAATTTGTCTACCAGTGCAGCAATATAACATTCCTGTAACTACCACTATCGATGATGAGTACATAAAGGTTACCTCTGATTCTGCAAGAGGTGTGAAATATGTTCTCCCTCTAAATGTCACTAGTATCAAGAGATATAGATAAAACCCTGCGTAACGCATTAAGAGGTAGATATTTTCCTCCTGTATGCTACCTCAGGTGCGTCTACAGTCTGGTCATCATAATATTCCTACAGTGCCGTTGGTAGATTTGTAGGTTCAATCTAATCATGGTCATCCTCAATATCCTCTCCAGTGTCCTCCATAACAGTCATCACCCTCTTATTTGGACATTGTGCTACCATATGCCTAAATCCCATGCATTTAAAGCATTTTATCTGGCGCACCTTTCCACTAGTAGATCCGGGAATAGTCTGCCTCACATCTGGAGCCATCACCTCTTTACCTTTCCCAATAGGTAAATTCTCTTTAACAATAGTTAGGGTAGTTTTATCCACTGCTTTCACTGCCTCACTTACCACTTTCGTTCCCCCTGATCAACCGTCAGCTGATATGGGTCTAGTAATAGCACTAGGCCTACTACTCGGAGCCCTAAATAAGTTGGACCTCCTTTATCTCTCTACTTTTAAGGCCAACTGAATAGCCTCATCAAGTGTACTATAGCGCTGCAGTTTAACAACACACGCTATTTCATATTTTAGACTTGAGACAAAACAGGCTACAATTTGTTCTGGAGGCTCAACGGACCCACACCTAATCATAAGGGTCTCAAACTCCTGTACATAATCATCCACTGTTTTGCCTCCCTGCCTCAATGTTTGCAGTTGCATAAATAGTTCTTGTTTGTAGTGCTCAGGAATGAACCTTTTTCTCAATACCCTTTTCATATCCCTCCAGGTCTAAATCTCAGCCTCTCTATCCCGATGCCTGCTAATAATCAGATTCTTCCACCATAGTGCAGCGTACCCTATAAACTCGACAGCAACCAATCGGACCCTGGTACTATCATCGATCTCATAACATTCAAAGAGACCCCCAACCTTTTCCTCCCAATCTAAATATTCATTAGTGATCCTTTGCCATCATAAGAAGGCATCTGCAGTTTCACATATTCCAATCCCCGAGGTGGCCTGAAATCCTTATTCTGATGTGGGTTTGCTCCAAAATTGTCATCCCTCTCTTCCCTGTATGGAAGATGCTCCTCACCCATCCTTCTATTCAAATTCCCATCTCCCATTGCTCTGTCTCGATAAGGATTCTATGGAGCTACCTGAGGTAGTGCCGACTGGTTTTCCACTGGTGGTTGTGGTAATGTCATTCTGTCAATTCTAGTTGCCAGTGTAGCAACTATGGTAGTAAGATCTTGGAGCTGTTCTTCTAAAGTTCTCCTACCTGCCATATTACGACCCTGACCTCGACCAACCTGACTATTGGCTTCATCACCAATTCCCCCATTCACGCTGTCATTCGACATAGTTGTAGACCCCCGTATACCGATCCTCAAAAACAATTTGAAGCAAAGACACACACTCCACAACTACACTTCCCTTAATGCCACACAATAGCAACTACAAAAAGGAAAACAAACAAATCCACTTAACTTCACAAGTATGCTATTACAACCCACGTGTAGTACTCTTCTCCACAACACGTTAATACAACACGGTGCAACACTTATATAATTCACCTCCACATGCAACACTTGCAATCCCCTTCTTAATCACACACACACACACACATACACCTTTGCTATACACGGTGCAACAATTTTTTTTTTTTTAAGTTCCACAAATCACTCCTTCATAAGCAACTCCCACGGCAACAACAAAAGTGGCAACAACAACAAATACACTTCCACTTCCACGACAACAATAATAAATGGCAACACAACAAAGATACTTCCACTTCCACGGCAAGCATATCAACAAGATATACCACTTTCCACAAATGTAATCCGAAACTTAACAATAGGGAGCAACTCCAATTTGAATTTCAACCTTTTCACTAATTGCAAGCCTTTCTCAATTGGTAAGAAATGAATTTCAAATTCAAATAACACTCATTAACTCCCACAACTTAATAGGTGTGTTTGAATTCAAATAGATTCCTTGCTACTCAACACAATGCAAATCAGTAAAATACACTTCCCCAATTCAGAATTTGCACAATGGAATTACAACAACAAGCTTCACAACCTCCTCCACGCAACAAGCTAGTTACGGCAAGAAAATGGCAAGTTTTCAAGTTCAAAAAAAAATTGTTGAATTAACAACACTTCTATTCTCCTTCCCTTCCACGAAAATAATCAATCACAAGAAGATACAACAAACCTCCCAATCCAACTCCAACAAGCAGCAAATCAGATTTCAATCAAGGCAATCTTCACAACTCAAAAACTACAACACACAATTTCGGTTCAAAATTGAATAACCCTAAATGAAGATGATAATCATGAAATTAACCAATACTTAATCCCTTCTCTCAACTTGTGCTCTGATACCAAAAGATGATATGCTCAAAACCAAGTTCAAGCACAATCAAATGACTCAAGAAAACAAGTCACAATTAGATCACAAATCGGTTCACTTAGATGAATAATTCACGTGAACACCCTTTGTAGTTTGTAGATCAAATGATGTAATTGTAATCCCTATTTGTAATATTCAACAAATGACAATAAAAAGAATTGAAATCCACGTGAAATCAGAACAAAATGGATGGCATCAAGACCGTGAATTCCACTCTTCCTCCAATTCTAATTTACACCAACATTAAAGAACAATCAATGTCAAATGAACAATCAATCTTACAAGATAATTGTCCACGAATTACATTCACAAATAAGTCCAAGAAAGCTTCAAATCCACCCTAGATATGACTCACTAGAGAAGAAGTGAAGAACAACAAAGAGGAAATCGATATGACTTACAATTTCTCCTTGTTGCACTCGCCACAATTCCAATTCTTGGGTTGAAATTAATAAGAGGTTTTGAACTAAGGATGAACCCTAATTCCACAAATGAAGTGCTAGGTTTAATATGCAAAATATGGCCTCCTCAAACCCTATTCTAAGTAAGTATTTATACTTGCTACTCCTAGGGTTAGAAAATGGTCAAAATTACAAGTTTGCCACTTTTAAGGTGACTAGTCCTAAATGAAAAATTACAAGGAAATGAAAGTATCCTAAAACCAAATACAACCAAAAATAGTCCATAAAAAAATTACAAAGTACAAAATATCATAAGTCTTCACGAACCGATGCCTCGGAATGGAAAACAATCGCAGCGGGTCTTTGATTGTCACCTTGAAAATGTTCTGTGTCCATCAACTGTTGTCGGACATATTGGCATCCCATGGAGAATTATCATTGTACTTGTAAGATTATTCTCAAATATTTATTAGAATAAAAGACATAAAGTAAAATATGAGTGATTTGGATCATCATCTAAATCGGGTTCTGAAAATATCGACTGTGCCAAAAATTTTCCCATCAAAAGGAGGCAACAATATCAGTGGAATGGGTAGAGACAAGGGAGACCTTAGTAGATAATGGATCATTATTTATGTTGCAGATGAGATACATTCTAAAAATTGAGGAGAAAAAGCAATCACCCTCTATGGTATTTCAGATATTGGGATTTTACAATGATACTTCTTCAGATGGCTTGCTATGAGGATACAAAGTCTCTATTGCATTTGATTTGTCAAATTTGAGGAAAAATCTTTTTGAGGCTCGAAGAAATGATAGGAATCAAAATTCTACAAGACCTATCATTAGGGCAAGAACCAAAGGATTTCAAATCTTGGCGATGAGGGTCCTTTTTGAGCAAATCGAACCCGGAATTATTTATGTACTAACCTCTTTTCTATTATTCTTGTATTGTGTATTTCAATAGACATACTTATCAAGCTTTACAGGGCGATGAACAAACTCACTAAGACTCAGCTTGTGGGTTATCCATGGATTGACCTAAACCGGCGATAAGTTGGACCAACGAATCCTATTGAAGAGCTAACATGTTGAAGGTTATTTTTATTTATTTTTTATTTTCTTGGAACCATTTATTTTGTAAGTTTTTTAGACATTTCTATTTAGTTGTAATTTGTGTTTTTAGGACCGGCCATCCTATAGTGGCAGAGTTGTAATTTTCTAGTCATTTTAACCCTAAAGGGAGCAAGCATAAATACTTGCTTAAGTAGGGTTTTGAGGGGAGAATACAATTTACCATTGCTGCAAATTTTCGTGAGAGATTAGGGTTTATCCTAAGATTTCATAGGACTCTTATCAATTTTAATCCAATTGGAATTGTGGTGAGTTTGTAACCTAGTGAATTGTGAGTAATATCAATTGCCTAAGTTGATTTTCTTTTCATAACTAGTGAATCATATAGTGTTGATTAGGGTAGTTCCTGTTCTGATTTTTGGCATCAAGTAAAGGTCCAATTCCATTCATATATTATTATCAATTTGATTGGATTTGTATCTTTATATTGCCTTATATTTATCTTTCATTATTTGCATAGAGTTCCTTTATTGAAGAGGAGTTCACAGTCATTTTGTATGTTAGTGATTGGGATCTCATTAGATATTATGTTAAGTACTTGATTCATTTGAGCAACATCATCATTTTGGTATTAATCTTCATTGATTTTGCAAATTGGATCACAATCAATTTTAGGGTTTGCACCCAATTGGAGGAGGATTGATTCTGTTTTTTGGATTTGCTTATGGAGTTGTTAAGTGTTGTTTGATTGCATGTGCTTTCACTTGATTTTAGGCACATCATCTTTTGGTATAAGAGCTTATCTTACTTGGATATTCAATCTTGATCACATCCTTGTTGTGAAATTGGCTTATAAGAATTGAGGATTTATGCAATTAGAGGACCCATTGTATTGCCATTGTGTAATTGGTCTTTCAATTAGATTTTGTGTGCTTAGACTCAGTTTTAAGCACATCACAATTCATAAGGACATTGGTAGAAACTTGGTTAAAATTGGACTAATTACCAAAGTTCCAAACTATTATTATTTCTTTAACCTACTATTTATGACTTATCTTAAGTACATTATATTGATATTATATATTTTTTAGTTTCTTTGAATGAAAATTTTATTAAATCTTAATACTTACTTAGTAACTTGTAAATGGGAGTATAATAATAAAAGCCTTTTCTTTTACTTAAAATTCTTCAATGGTTAATCTTAAGCTAAAAAGCCAATATTTATCAAAATCGAGTTATTTCCTTGAGAAATTATTATAAATACCTTTATGACCTAATTATAATTATCTCATGGATAGTCTATTTTACATGCCATTATTGAATAATAGATGGTTAAAAGTCTTTGTTTTTTAATAAACTATTACTATAATAGTAGCTTATATGCATATTATGGTATAACACATTATGAAATTACTATATGAATTTTATTAATTAATTGACCTTTTTCTACAACATAATAACATTTCTAAATAAAAGATTAAAATCTACTAATTACTTAAGGATGTAATAAGCTTAAACCTTATCATCTATTACTCTCATGATAAATTAATTACCTATCACAATAGAGCCATAGGTAAAACCTTATATAGATCCTTCTATATAAACCCTTAGGTTATCCCTACTTTAAAGTTAATTTGAATATGTTTTTTCCCTTGCTAACTTACTAGGCATGTGGTTTTACTTACATCCCTATAGATTTTCTTCTTACAGGATAGCCTGGTCAAAGCTTGGATAGGTTTAGACTCTAAGCATACATGGGTTTTTTCTTTTTTTCATTTATTGAGGATTCATTAGTAGACTTGACTTTACTAGTGTTGGTCTTAGTTAGCAATCAAGGTGGAGGTGAATTGATTGCTTAAAATTATTTTTTTTTCTAAAAAATCCCCTTTTGATCACTATATTAGTAGATAATAAAGTATAATACTATAAAGAAATTGTGTATAAAATAAATAGAGTAGAAATGAGAAAATCAGACATATCAATTTATAGTAGTTATGCCTTGTGTATAGTCCACTCTTCCAGCTCTACTTGCAGACCTAGTCATCTTCACCAATATTTTTCCACTATGATAAATCAAACTATTTGTAGAGATTACAACAATTAAGCCTTTTCAACATGGTCACACACTACTATGCCTATTTAGCTTTAACAAAAGCTATCTACAATTTTATAGTGAAAATATGTAACCTTACAACCCAGTAACCATTTCCTCTCACATTTACAATCAAGGAGTAGAAAGTAGATATCCCTTATAACTTTATGAGAATTATAAACTGAACACTAATTATAAAATGTTGTTCAACAATTCTATATTATTTTTTCTTCATATTCTCTCGACTTGTGCTACTCTTATCTATAACTATCCTTTGTAGCTTCAATCTTGAAGTAGCCATTACATGTTAATTATAACTTCCAATTTTTTTTAATAACTGTTGTAATTGACAATATCCATATCCTCAAAATTCCTTAATACTTGTAAGGAATTAGCCGCTTTATGAGATACTTATCTTATTATCTAAAGACTCTTTCCATAATAGCCTTTATAATATTTACATTCTTAAATAACCTTCTTTAATATCTTTCTAATTTTTGATATTATTCCAATGTTATTGTAAAGTTTCGAGCTCAACATTCATCCTAATGATGTCTCCATGTGATGAATCCAAATTGACTTCACAGTTTTAATAACCCATTTTTGGTCTTTGGCTTTTCTTCTGAAGTTATCATGCTCCTATACCATTTTCCCATTCCAATTCCTTTACTATAAATTCAAAGGCTTACCATTCTAAATTCAATAACCAGTCAATTCCAATGCCATTCTCTAAAGTTACCAATCACCTTTCTAAATTCAATTGATAATTCAATACACCATTTTTGAATCAACTTCCTCCAAATTTAATGTTTTATCTTTCCATTTGTAACATTTCATATGACTATATAGCCATTTTATAAATAACTAATTCTTTTTATCAAACAACTTCACTCATTCCACATTTAAATTAATCCCTCCACAAATTAATCCAACTCTAGTGGAATGAAGTCAAACATATTACCTAAATATGTTCAACTAGTGGAGTTATGTTTTCAATTACTTTTGACTTGTACACTCAATAAACTTGTTAGTAAACATTAACGTGTGTTTTGTTATCACAAGACTAAACTTAAGAGACTTAAAAGTAATTCATTAGTCTCTAGTACATAATGATAGGAATTAAAATCCTACAGGACCCTATCACTAGAATAAAACCAAAGGGTTACAAAATTAGCGATGAGGGTCCTCTTTAAACAATCCAACCCCAAAAATATTTTTTTAGTAACTTCTTTTCTATTACATATTTGTTATGCATTCCAATAGAAAACCTATCAGTTTTTACAAGACAGTGGATAAACTCACTAAAGCTCAATTTGTGGGTTTTTCATGGACCTACTAAACCAAAGAAGAATCGGTCCAACAATATGTTTCCATTGAAGTGAAGAATGACCACTTTGAAACCATTTGTAATTTGTAATTGTTGCTTATGGGAACCCAAACCCTTATTTTGTACTTGTAATTTGTGTTTTGGGGAAACCCCCACATGCTTTAAAGATAGGTCTTGACTGATTTTGATTCCTATCATCTCACAGGCCTAAAAAAGATTTTTCTCAAATCCAATAGATCAAATGCAGTAGAGACTCTTTTTTCCTCCTAGCAAACCACCTAAAAAAGTATCACTATAGAATCCCAATATCTGAAATACCACAAAGGGGTGATTTTTTTTTTCTCCTCCATTTTTAGGATGTATCTCATCTGCAACACAAATAATACCCATTATCCATTGAGGTCTCCCTATCTCAACCCATTCCACTGAAAAATTTTTTTCTCCTTTTCTAACTCATCTATATGGTGTGATCCTCATGGCCCTCTAATGGTTGGTCCAACTGCTTATGTGCCCTCTAAAACCTCTAAAGTGGAAACAACTATCTCTAATAATCTAGCTCTCTAATAATGGGCTCATCTGACTCTAACCCTTAGAATTCTCGAAAGGTTTACCAATTGCTCATGAGCCTCTAGTACCTCTGAAGGTGAAACAACTACCCCCGAATAGTTTTTGGTCCCTAGTATTTGCTCATCTAATTATGATCATCAAAATCCTCTATAGGTTGGCACATCTATATCTGACAAATTTGTGCTCTAAGGGTTGGTTCAACGTATGCCTTATTCTATGTTTGTTGTGAACCTTTAACTCTGGCAATCGTCCAGAATAATTTTTTCCCTCCTTTTTTAAATAATAGTATTTCTGAACCATCATTAAGACCCTCCTTTATTAACCAAGGCTACCAACAATATATGGGATGTACACATATAAATATCACACTCGATTTCATCCAGTTTTTATCCCTATCTGAAAGTACTTAATTTTTTTAGGTCACATGTAAACTCCCTTACTTTTTTTTTTTTTTTTTTTTTTTTTTTTTTTTTTTTTTTTTTTTTTTTTTTTTTTTTTTTTTTTTTTTTTTTTTTTTTTTTTTTTTTTTTTTTTTTGGGGTTTATTTTTTTTTTTTTTTTTTTTTTTTTTTTTTTTTTTTTTTTTTTTTTTTTTTGTTTTTTTTTTTTTTTTTTTTTTTTTTTTTTTTTTTTTTGGGTTTTTTTTTTTTTTTTTTGGGGGACACAAAACACAAAAAAAAAAAAAACTGCTCTTTGGCCCTCTGATGGTCTACTGATTTTTTTTGCTAAAAAACCCCTTTTTGAACCTCTGAAGGGGGAAAATCGGATCCAGAAAAAATTCGTTTTCCCCCCTTTTTAAAAAAACATAAGTTTTTCCCTGAAGCCATCATCTAAGCCCCTCCTATTATAAAACCCAAAGGGCCTCCCAAAGCAATTTTTTGGGGATTACACATGGGTTTAAATATCACACTCGATTTCATCACAGTTTTTTAACCCCCTAACTGAAAGGAAATTTAACTTTTTGGGGTCACATGTAAACCCCCCTTATCACTAACCCAAAATTTGCAATTTAAAAGGGTTTTAAATTGGATTTGTGGCAATTTTATTTTCGAAAAAAACAATGCTGCTACCAATTTGGACAACACCACCATCAATATAGGGAAAAACATAAATTTCCTTGTCCCCTACAAAAAAAAAGGGAAAACAAATTTTCCCTTTTTCACTCCTTAGCAGAAAAATGGGTCAATGTCCAGCGGGGTACATTATATAATAAAAACATTTCACTAAAAATGATTGTGTTAAAAACCCAAAAAACAAATTTAATTATCCTTACATTTCGGGGGTTCAAGCCCAAAACCCGGGGGCCAAAAAGAAGTACACTCAACTACTTCCAATAGATAAATTTAAAATTTCCCAACTACCGGTTTAAATAACAGCTCAATTACTTTAAACATTTTTCCCTGACTTTTTTTAATTTTTAAAATTTTTCTACAACCAAATTTTTTTCCCCTTATTTTTTGCCTTGCCCTTCTCACCATTTAAAATACACAATTGGAAGCAATTAAACATTTCCCACAACAACCATCCACCGCCACACAACACCCCCTCCAAAGGGGGTTCAAAAATTTTCCCCCGCCCCAAAAAACAAGTAGCTTACAACAAAAAAAAACCCCAAACACCAAATTTTAAACCCCCCTTAAAAAAAAATTTTTAAAAAAATACAACACTACAACACACTACCAACCACGATGCATTTTCCCCAAAAAAAAATTTTTTTTTCCTTGGGGGGGAAAATGGTAAGGGGGCTATTTAAATTTTAAAACAATAATTGAACAATCACTTAATGTATTTTTTTAAAATTTTTATTTTCTTTTAAAATTTCCCCCCCAATTTTTTAAAATTTTAAAATCTAAAAATAAAACTTGCTACTCCTTACTTTCGAAAAAAACCCTACCTTTCCCTTAAAAAATTTACACTTTTTTTCTAAAAACCACACTCAATTTACCAATCACAGAAAACCCCAAAAAAAGGCAAAAACAAAATTCACTTTTTCCCCTTTTTTTAAAAAAACTTTTTCCTAAATGGGGAAGAAATTTAAAATTTAAATTTTTAAAAGAAATATTTTTAATACCACTCAAAAACTACTTCAAAATTAATGGGGAAAAAGGGGTTTTTAATTTTTAAAGATTTCCTTTTTTCCCACAAAATTTAAAATCACAAAAAAATTTTCCCCCTTCACCTTCTTGCTTTTCAAAATTCAAACTACAAACCTAAATCATCAACTCTCCATTTTCTCTTCTTTGTTTTCAAATTTTTCCACTTTTTTCCCAAATGATCACAAATGAGCACAAAGAAACACTACCCTTTCCCTTTAAAGGGAAGCTCAAGGACAACCCCCCATTGTTTAAATCCTTTTAATCAAAACACACAATAAGCCATAAAATACATACACACACCTCTTCCACTCACGGTTTAACTCAACAACAAAAAGACTACAACAAGAAATTTTCCCAAATTTCCCCAACAAAAAACAAAAAAATTCCCCTCATCAATAACATAATTAAGCAACTCAATTTTTCTACACACATATAATTTCCAAAAAAACAAAAGAAATGAAAAAAAAACCCTTTAAATTTAAAGTGAAGAACACAAAAATTTTCCCCTTTTCTTAACCCCAACCTTTATAAAAAAAAATATGATGTGCCCCAAAACCAAGATTAAGCACATGCAAAAACCAAAATTTTAAAGACAATTTTAAAAATGTCAAACAAAATTTGCTCCAATCACCCTGAACAAATTGCTTTAATCTTTAAAATCTATAACCAATTCCCCCAACAAAACCCCGGAGCAATATTAAAAAAGAAAACCCAAATAAAGGCAGCTCTGAACCAAAAATTTTGATGTGCCTAAAAAGGATGTTTTTAAACACATGCAAATGAACCAATTAAAAAACCTTAAAGGATAAGAACAAAATTTGGGTTCCCAAAATTTAAAGGGAAAAAAGTTGGGGTGAATCCCCCAAATGTAAAAATAAAACTGAATGCTATAGTTTTAAGGTAATGAATATCACAATGATTTAAAACCTCAATTGATAACAGAAATATACTTGAAATCCTACGAGAAAACCAAACAAAAACAACAAAACAATGATCATACCCACTTTTCCCACAATTGAATTTCCCTGGTTTAAAATTGGGGGCTAAATTGAAGGTTCAAAACCAATGTTTAAAAAACCCAAACAATTAAGCAATAATAATTTGATTACAATTGCAATCAAATCAAAAACCCAAGGGAAAAATCCAATCCCAAACCCTTAAAACAACTTACTAGGGGATGAAATAGAACAACAACCAAAAAAAAATTGATAATTTCTCAAAATTTTTCCTTGGGTTTCACTCACCACAATTTTTCCCAAATTTTTGGGATTGAAATTTATAAAAGCAATTGAAATAAGGAATAACCCTAATTCTCCCCACGTAAAAAGGGAAGTGTATTCTAAAAAAAATTCTCCCCTAAAAACCCTTACTTAAGCAAGTATTTATTTTGCCCCCTTTATTAAAAAGTTCAAAATTAAAAAAAAGGGGGGGGAAAAAAAATTTAAAGCAAATGAAGGGAAAAAAAGTTAAAATAAATGTTGAATTTTGGTAAGATAGGAAAGTAAGTAAATTATATGGGTAAGGGATTAAAAAGGGAAAAATTAAGATTGGGAGAAAAAGGGGGAATTAGATTAAAAAGGTTAAAAAAGCCGGAAATTAGAAGGCCGGGTTAGTATTAATAAGAATAAGGCCCCTTAAAATGGTCCCCAAAATTGTTTTTTTTAAATTTATTTTATTAATTTTTTTAAAAAGTTTATTTTTTTGGAATTATATAAATAGTTTTTTGGGGTTTTTAAAATGTTTTTTTTTTTAAAAAAAAATTTAGGTGTGCCTTTTGGAGAGTTTTGTATTGGAAGTGGATTTCCCTTTAAAAAAGTTGTTCTTATAAATTTTGGTTCCTATAAAATTTTTGGTGAACATTGTTATTAAATTTTTGGGAAATTTCTTAACCCCTTGGGGGTTAATTTAAGAATTTGGTCTCATGTTCTATGTTTTAATTGTGAACTAGTTTAATTTTATAACTTGCACTATAGATTGGAATTTTACCCATATCCCTTTTTTATTCATTGTATCAAAAAAAGAAAACCCTAAAATTTTTAAAGAATTCATTATTTTTAAGATTTGCTAAAGGGATCAAAACATTTGTTTTAGAGCAAAGGTGGTGGATTTGTGAATCGAGCGAGTTAAATCGGTAAGGATGTTGAATCTCAACTCAATTGTAGTTTTAATTTTCAATACTGCCTTTGGGTTGGAAAATTTTGGAATTTATTTTGATAATAGTGTAATTCGATTGTTGGGTTTTAAAATTGGGTTTTTTTGGGCTGTTAGTGAAATTTTGGGGGTTTTGTAATATCTATTGCTGAAATTTGAGTGTAGAGATGTCTGCGGGGAATTTAAGACACTAATAACCAACAATGGGAATAAGCGATAAGGGGGTGGGTTTGTAATAGGGCAGATTTCAATCAATCAAAAAATATTAGATTAAAATTAAGAGATTGGGGTTAGGGAAGAAAAGCCATAGTGGTGCAGGTTTTTGGAGGAACTTCTGTGATGAATCGATGCCGGTGTGAGAGTAGGAGAGGAAACAAGATGACAAGCGAAGGGGATTGAAAACAAAAGCTAAAAATTCTACCTTTATGAGTAGAAAAACCAAAGAATTCATAGACTGGGGGCCCCGGTTGAAAGGTGTTTTACTGTTATAGTGGGGTGAGTGCATGAAGGGAAGCGATCTCTAGCATTCTTTGAATATGCTAATTGTGGTGGGATAAAAATACAAACTGAGAGATGTAGGGGGATGAGGGGGAAATCTTCAGGGGTCGAGTCTAATTTTTGAAATTTCCCCTTCCTAAACCGATCTAGACAAGACCCATGCTCATCTAAGTAGAAACCCGACTTGGGTTTTGGAATTTCGTTTAATTTTGGGTCGCCCCCCAACTGTTGTTGGGAAAAATTGAATTAAGACAAAGGAGTGGGGTTTGTCTTAATTTAACCACTATTCGTTTTTTCCTTTTTTCGTTTTTGAAAAAAAGGAAAAGGGAAAACCAAGTTTCCCAAGTCGGAGGGTAACCTATTAAAACCTTTTAGGTTACCACCTAACTCCTAAAATTGTTCATCTTAGAAATGGTTTCATTGTGTTTTATTAATTTTTTTTAGTTTTAATTTATTTAAAAAAAGGATTTTTCATTTATTTTTGGGGGGGGGACCCAATGGGGGCCTACGTACCGCATCGGATCAAACAAGGGTTTTGTTTTTCTAAAATTTTTAGGGGGTGGGGAAAAATTTTAAATTTTGAAATTTCTTTCGATTTATTTCTTTTTCCCTTTTGGGATTTTTTCCAAAAACCAAAACCTAACGGGCTTTTTGAAAAAAATTTTTGTAAAAAAAACTCAATTTTATTTATTTTTTAAAAATGTTTTTCTAATGCAAAACTTTTTATTTTAAATTTTTTTTAAAAATTTTTTTTATTTTTTTTTTTTTGTGTTTTAAATTTTGGGGGGGTTTTTTTTTTTTTTTTTGGAAATTTTTGTTGTTTTCGTGTTTTTGGGAATTTTTGTATTTTTTTTTTTTTTTTTGGGAATTTTTGTTTTTATCTATCCAAAATTTGACATCAAAAAAATTTTTTTTTTTTTTAATTTTTTTCCCAAAATTTTTTTTTTTTTTTCTATATTTTTTATTAAAAAAAAAAATTTTTTTTTTTAAAAATTTTTTTTATCTTTTTTTTTAATTTTTTTTTTTTTTTTTCTACATTTTTAAAAATTTTAAAAAAAAAACCAATTTTTTTACTTTTTCCCCCAACTATTAAAAATAACACAAAAAAAAAATAAATAAAAAAAATAAATAAAAAAAAATTTTAAATTTCCCCTTAATTAATTCAGAAAAAAAAAATAAAAAAAAATTTTAAAATTAAAATTTTAAAAAAAAAAAAAAACCGATAAAAAAACTTACCGGGAAAAAAAGGTGGGGTGGGGGGTTTTAGGTCGGTTGGGGTCTTTCGGTTTTGGGGCAAAACACGGCCCGGGGGGGTTAGCTCGTTCACGGGGCTTTCCCCCGGGGGCCCCCTTTTTGGGGGGGAAAAAGGGGGTTAAAAACCTACTTTTTTTAGGTGCTGAACCCGGGGTGGGGTGGGGGTTTTTCCCCCCCAAACTTTTCCCCCGGGGGGGGCTCAACCCAAAACGGGGGCCCCCAAAAATTTGGGGTTTCCCCCCCATCAAAACTTTTTCTCTCCCCTCCGAAATTTTTGATCTCTGTTTTGTTTCCTCATCTCCTCCTCTATTTTTAGGTTTGAAACCCACGGGGAAAAATCGGTTTTTTCCCCCGAAATTTAAGCTGTTTCGGTTTTTTTTGGGGAAAAAAAAAACTCCGATTCCCCTGCCCAACCAAACCCCATTTGTTGCATTTGATTTAATTAGAAATGGGTTTTCTTATCTTTGTTGAAGATTTTTGGGGTTTTGAAAAAAAAAAACGAATCAAAAGGGGTAAAAAAAAAATTTTTTTTTTCCCCCCGGGGTTTTGGGGTTTAGGGGAAAAACAAAAAAACCCCCGGGGGCTGCTTTTCCCTTTTTGCCAAACAATGCTTTCCCCCCGGGGCCTGGTTTTAAATCGAAAAATTTCAAAACGGGAAACCTGCTTTCCCCCGGGGGCAAAATCGACCCACCCCCCCCCCCCCCCCCCCCCCCCCGCGCACCAAAAAAGGGGGTTTTCCAACCAGTTTTGGGGGAAACCCCCTTTTTCCCCCGTTTTTTTTTTATTTCCAAATTGCTATACAATGCAATTTTTTTTTTTTTTTTGAAAATTTTTTTTAAAATTTTTAAAAAAAAAAAAAAAATTTTTTTATTTTTCAAATTAAATTTCATTTTTTTCCAAAAACTTTTTTTTAAAAAATTTAAGGTTTTCCCATTTTTTTTTAAAATTTTTTGAACATTTTTTTTAATTTTTTTTAAAAAATTTAAAAAAATTGGGGGAAAAAATTGGGGAAAAAATTTTAAAATTTAAAATTTTTAATTTTTAAAATTTTTTCCCCCCAGGGGAAAAATGGGGTGTTTACCCCTGCCCCCCCTTTGTGGAAAAGGGTTTTAAAAAATTTTAAAAACAAAGACAAAAAAAAACGCCAAAATTTTTTTCCTCTTTTAAAAATTGGGGGTTTGTAGGAAAAAGCCCCAAAGCTTATAAAACCCAAAAGGGTTTTTAAAATTTTCCCAACAAAATTTAAGGTAAAAAATTTTCCCCCCTTTTTAAAAAAACTTTAAAAAGGGGGAAAAAAATTGGGGGGAGGACACACTCAAAACGGTTTTGGAAAAAGTGTGAAAAATGATGAAAGGAAAAGGGGTCTTTTCAGAAAAATTCCCCAACCCTTTGGGGAAAAAAAAATTTTCTTTGAAAAAACCCCTTTTTTCTGGGTTAAAACCCCCTTCCCCCAAAAAGCTCTTTTTTGACTAGCAAAATTTTTTGGGGAAAAGGGGGTTTTTCCCCAAAAAACCCCAAGAGCGAAATAATTTTTTAGAATCCGGAAATGGGCCCAATTTTTGGGGGGGGGCTAACCCTTTTAAAAAAAATTTTTTTAAAAAATGTCCATCCCTTTGGGTGACTAACTTTTTGGTAAAAATTTCCCCAAAAGGTGCCCTTAAGAGCTTACCCGAGAACAAAATTTTTTGGGAAAATGCCCATGGTTTTTGGGGGGACTAAAACCCTTTGGGGGTTTTTTTTTTTGGGAAAATGCCCCCAAAAGCTGACTAACCAAAAAAAACTGGGGGCAAAAGGGGCCCTTTTGAGCGGGCCAAAAAAAAACGGATTTTTTTGGGAAAGTTCCCCAAAATTGGCTTACAAAACCCTTTGATAAATTTTTAGGAAAAGCCCCCTTTTTTGGCTGACTAACCTTTTTTTAACCCCTTTTTAAAAAAAGGGCCCCCTTTTTAAACTACCCCCGAGAACAGGTTTTTTTTCCAAAGGGGAAAATGCCCATATTGGGGTTACCAAAAACCCTTTTAAATTTTTTTTTTGGGAAAAAAACCCCCCAAAAAAACCTAAAATGGAACGTCTCAAAAAGGGGGCCCTTAAAAAACTTAAAACCCTTAAACAAATTTTTTTTTGGGAAAATGCCCATATTGGGCGACTAAAACCTTTTGATTTTAAAATTTTTAAAAATGCCCCTCTTGGGCCCCTAACCTTAGATTTTGGACCTTTTTCAAAAGGGGGGGGCCCCCCGGCTCCCCCTTTTTAACAGGTTTTTTTCCGGGAAAAATGCCCAAAAATTTTTGGGTGACTAAAAACCCCCTTGGGGGGTTTTTAAAAGGGAAAAAACCCCCCAAAACCACAAAAAAAAAGAAAGTCTCAAAAAATTCCCTTTTTGAGTTTACCCCGAAACAGGTTTTTTTTTTCCCAAAATTTCCCATATTGGGGGGACTAAAACCTTTTTAAAAAATTTTTTGGAAAAATGCCTACTTGGGGTGCCCAAAAACCTTTTAAAAAAAATGTCCCCAAAAGGGTTTTTCCCTTAAGGCACCCCAGAACAAATTTTTTTTTGGGAAAGGGCCCATAAATTTTGGGGGACTAACCCTAATTTTAAATTTTTTTTAAAAAATTCCCCCCAAAAGCGACAACCCAAAAAAACTGTCTCAAAAGGGGGCCCTTTTGGGGGTGACCCCGGAAAAAGGGTTTTTTTTGGGGGAAATGCCCATATTGGGCTGGGCTAACCCAAAAAAGGAAAAGTCCCCAAAACAAAAAACCCTTTTTTTTTTACTGACCAAATTTTGGGACCTTTTTAAAAAAGCTTTTTACAAAACTAATTTTAAGTTATTTTTTCAAATGTGATGATAAAAATTTCCTTTTTAAAAAGCTTTCCAGTTTTTTTTCCCCCAAAAAAAAACCCAAAAAAAACGAAAAACCCTTTTGTGGGTTTTCTCCTGGGTTCTTTTTTTCTTAAAAATTTTACACTGAAAAATTAAAACTTTATTGCCTTTTTTTTTTTTTCAAAAGCTCTTTTGGAAAATAATGTTTTTCCTAAAAGCGCCATTTTTAATTCCCCGGAAAAAAGGGCCCCAAAAATTTTTTTTTACAAATTTAAAATTTAAATTTAACCCCTTTTTTTTTTTTTTATCCCCTTTTTTTTACAAAGGGGGGGGGTTTAAATTTTTATGTATTTTTTGTTATAAAGAATTTTATTGGGGTTGTTGACCAAATTTGGGAAATCCCCTTTGCTTGTAAAAAGTTTTAAAACCCCCACTCAAAAGAACTTTTTTTTCGAATTTTGGGGTTTTATTTAAAAATTTGGGGGAAAATTTTAATTTCCCCTTTTTTAAGGGTTTTACATCTTTACAGCATCTGTTTTTACGGGGGTTTTTTCAATTTTTTGGGCCCCCATTTTAGTTTTAAAATTTTTTGGGGGCCCCCCCGACAAACCTTTTTTTACCAAATCGGGCCTTTTTTTAAAATTTTTTGTGAATTTTTTTCCCCGGAGCTTGGGGGGGTTTTTTTAGAAAATTTTCTTAGTTAAATTTGGCCCCCTTTTAAGGGGGCCCCCCGGGTTTTTCCCCCCTTTTTTAATGCTCGGGGTATCCCTGTTGGGAACCCCGACCAAGAAACGCGGGGGGTTTTTTTCATCAAACAAAAATTTGCGTCAAACCCCTTTTTTTTTAAACCCCAAACCGATTCTTTTAAAAATTGTTTTCCCCCCAAGAAAATTTTTTTAAAAAAGGGAAACCGACTTCCCTGGGAAAAAAATTTTCTGTACCAAACCAATGAAAAGGGGTTCTCCCGAGAAAATTTTTTAAATTTTTTCCTATAAGCCCTGGAACAAAAATTTAAAAATTTTTGTGCCCAATCTTTTTAAGGTTTTTGTCAAAATTTTTTTGTTGAAAAATTTTTTATATTTTTTTTTAAGCTTCTACTAAACCCCCCCTTCATTTGAGGTCGGTAAAAGGGGGTTTTTTTTCCCCCGGTTTTTTTTGGGGGAATTTTTTTAATAAACCTAAATCGATTTAAAGTTGGGGGAAAAAAACCCTTTTCGTATGACGACTCAGGAAATCTAAAAATTTTTGGGGGGTTTCCCCCCTTTTTAAAAACAACTATTTTTTCCCCTTTTTGAAATTGGGAAAAATGAAGCTTTTACCCCCTTTTTTAAGTAATCAATTTGCTACCATTTTAAAATTTTTAAAGGCCTTAAAAACCCCTTTTGGGGGTTTATTGGGCCATTATTTTTGATTCCCCCCCATGGGGAAAACCACGGGGGGCCCCATAACAAAAGTAGCTCGTTTTGGGGGAAATTTCCCCCCTTTGCGTAAAACTTGGCAAAAAGGGGGCAGTGCTTTAAAAAACTTTTTCCCAACCGACTCCATGGTTTTTTCCCGTAAAACCCTAAAAACCCCAGATTTTTTTGGGGAAAAAAAAAAAAAGGGGAGCCGTTCAAATGATCCAAACCCCCCTTTTTTTTTTTTTCCTTTTAAGAGTTTTCGCTTTCTTTTTTTTTTCCACCATCTCAGCAGGGGGGTATCCATAAAACCCCTTTTTAGAAAAAAAAAGACCCACTTAATAAAAAAAAGACTTTCCCCAAAAATTTTTTTCTTTTTTTTTTCCCTTTTCTTTTTAAACCATTTCCCCCGGGATTTTTCCTTTTTAGAGGGGAAAGGGGGTTTTTTTTTCGTGATACCCGGGGTTTTCGTCTTTTTTTCTTTTCAATTTCCCAAAAAATAAGCGAGCCGACTTTCCCCCGTCTTTTTTTTTATCGGTTTTAAATTTTTTGGGGGCCCCCCCTTTTTTTTGAAAAACAACCCCTTTGTTGGGCCAAAAGGGCCCCCCCGCAACTTAATTTTTAAAAATTTTCCCGGGGGGGAAAGGAAAAGGGATTCCTTTTAAATTTTTTCCAAACACCGTCCCAAAAATTGATGGGGGGGTTTCCATTTGGGGGCTTTATTTTTTTTATTCCCCCTTGTTTGTAGTTTTTTGAAGGGGAAAAAAATTTCCCCCCAAAAAACCCCTAATTTTTTTGGGGGCCCATTTTTGGGAGGCCATCCTTTTTGGGCCAAAAAAAAAAAACTTTTAAATTCCCCCCTTTTTTTTTAAAAGGGAAAATTTTAAGTCTTTTCCTGTAGGGAAAAAATTTTTGCCACGGGGGGGAAAAAAAATTTTTCCCCCAAACCCCCCAAAACCCAAAACATTGGCAGCCCCGTCGAAAAACAGTTTTTCCCCCCACCATTTTTTCCCCCTCCCCCCAATTTTTCTAAACCCGGGATAACTTTTACTTTAATATGTTTTTCGGCCGGGAAATTTACTTTTTATTTTTGGGTATCTTGTCTCGACAGGGTGTTTGGTCCAACCCGATTTGGGGAAAAGGGGTTTTTTCCCTTTTTTCGAGTTTGATTTACAAAACTTTATGGGCAAACTCGGATAAAAGCATTTTGCCATTAAAAGGGTTTTACCCAACAATGCCCCCCCGGCTTTTTCTGCCAATTTTCAAAGGATTTAAAGCCCCTTTTCAAAAGGGGCCCAAAATTTATAGTAAAGGGTGTAAAAGCCTTTGTCGATGCATGAACCCCCAAAATTTAACCCCACAACACTTCCTTTTCCCCCCTCTGAGTACCTTTGTTTCTCAATCTGTGAACCCTTTTTGCTTAAAAAATAAAATGGGGAAAGTTCTTTCCCCTCTTCATCTTTTTGGGCCCCAATAAAACATTTCCCCTTGGGGTTTGGGGATATGGGAGGTAAAAAAAAAGGGTTTTCCTTGTTTTTTGGGGCTATCAAGACCGGGGTTTTATAAGATATCTTTGATTGTCCTGAACGCCTTTCTTCCCCAAATTTGTCATCCCATTCTATTGCGGCGTTCTTTTTCCCAAAAGACGTAAAAAAAAAAAGGGGGCCCGGGATTGTCGGGGATTTTGAGATAAACCCCACTATATAAATTTTAGTCCCCCAACAACTTCTTACCTCTTTTTTGCAAGCATGAGGAAGGAAAACCCAATATGGACCCTTTTCCCTTTTTCAGGGTCCCTTTTTAATGCCCCCCTGGCTGATGACGAAACCCAACAATTTTTCCCCCTTTCCCAACCCCGAAATTTCAATTTTTTTTTTCCGGGTTTAAAAATTAATTGGGAAATCCCCAGCCCTTTGAAAAAATTTTCCCCCAGGAATCTATAAACTTTCTCCTTCTTTTTGGGTTTGGGGTATCAAGGGCCGCGAAAATATACCTCAACCTCACGATGCATCATGTCATGAATAGGGGGACCATGGCTCTCTGATACTTTTCCCCCCGGGGTTTTTTCCAGAAACCCAAGGGCATGACTTTGTTTAAAAGAAATTCCCCCCCGTTGTGATGAAAAGGTTTTTCTTGGTCTTGTCTTTCCCCGGCCCTTTTTAATTTTATTGTTTTCCTGAAAACCCCCCCCCTGAAAGAAGAAAATGGTTTCCCCCCGGTGTTATCCACTAAAAACATCAATATGAGGTAAAGGGGGAAAGTTTTTAAACCCTTTTTCGGGGTTTTTTGGGTTTTAACCCCGAAAGTCCAAAGCATTACGGGGCCAAATTTTCCCCTTCTTTTTTTATAAAGGGGACTACATTTGCCACCCTTTGGGAGGGAGTCCGGAAAACTTTTGATGAACCCCCTTTCCCCTAGTTTTCCCTTTACTTCTTCTTTTATTTTTAGCAAAATGTCGGGCCCAAAAACTTCTTTGTTTTTTTTTTTTAAAGGGGGTTTACCCCTTCCCTTTTTGGGGAACCTTTAACCACTAACGACCCTTTTTTGCCCTGGGATGTCCCAATGAAACCCGGCAAACACTCTGCAAAATTTGATTAAATAAACTCCGGTTTTTCTCACATTTTTTCTCGGGAAATCAAACAAATCCCCATTTTGAGGTTTTTTTTTAAAGGGGTTTTTCCCTGCTTCCCAGATTTACTTCTCCCCAAGCTCGTTTTTAAAAGCGAGATTTCCGCCTTGTTCTGTTTTTAACCAAAATTTTTTTGTTTTTAAAATTTTTTTTGGTCTAAAATTTTCGCCCCTTTAACAACTGACCCAGCAGCGTTGGGGAAAAGATATCAGCGTTTTTACTTTTTACCTGCGCGAAAAATCCCTGAAAGTTCGATGGTAGGGGATCCCGAGTAAAAAGAAAGCATATATATATTAAAGGGAAAAAAAAACTTTTAATTTAACTTGATAAAGAGTCTCAATAAAATTTGGGTTTTTTTTTTCTTTCTTTTACCTTAAACAACCTGGCGCTAAATGATAGGAAACAAAACCAATTGTTGAGAGCCGGGTGTTGGTTAGACGTTCGGGGAGTTGAATTTTCCCCCTTTTTTTTGTCCCCTTCAATTTATCCGAAGCTCTTGGGAAAGACGTTTGCCTTTCGGGAAAAAATTTTTGGAGAGGTGGATTTCAAAATCGGGTGTCGTCAGTTCTCCCTTATTCCCGCCTTTGGCCCCTTTTTGCATTTTGCTTCTTTCCCTGGCTGTAGGGAAAGTTGTCAAAAAGCGGTCTTTTTTGGCCCAAAAACACTGTTTTTTGCCACTGTTTGCCATTCTTTGGGTTTTCAATGAGTGGGAAATTGGGCTTTTAGGAGGGGTTTTGGTTTTTCTTGGGACTATTTGATACCTGGCGCGCCATTTTTTTTCTTTTTTATAGAAGTATGCAAAATCAACATGTATCACCCCGGATGCCCAAAAATAAAAAATTGAACAAATTTTAATGACGATATAAATTGGAAACTTTGCTTTTTATTAATATTGAAATTTTTTTGATTTGAAAACTTTAAAGAAAAAAAGATTTTCAAATAATCTATTTCCAAAACACTCTTTTTCCTTTTTTTTTTGTTGGGGACCTCAAACTTTTCCCCTTGATGACGGGGGTTCCCAATTTTTTCAACCCTGGCTTTGGGCTTTAGTGGGGGTGATCCGGGGGGCCCATAAGAAAGTTTGTGGGCTCTATTTTTTCAATAGGGGAGCCCTTTGTCCGCCAAAAACAAAACCCCCTCTAACTTTGTCATGAGAGGATGGAACCGATCTTTTTGGGTGGATGAAGGCCTGCTCCACTAGGTTTACAAAAGGGAAAAAACCCAAAGGGGCCAGAAACCAAAAATTTTGGGGCCAGAGGGTTTTTACACCCGAAATTTTTTTTGCGGAGGAAAGGGGGTCGAAAATGTACTGTTAGCCATCTATTACAATAAGAGGGTAAACCTATTTTACAAAAAGAACTAGAAAACAATTTCAAGGGGAAAGGCCCGAACCCCAAGGACAAATAACAAACCCTTACATTGGGCATTCAAATTTTCCCAAACCCCCAAAGAAATTTTTGTAAGCAAGTAGGGTTGTTTCTAAATTGGGGTTTCCCCCAAACCTATGAGCCTCTTTGCATTTCTGAAGAAAAAGGATCTCAGGCCATATCCAAAAAATTTGGTTGGGGGAGCCTAATCGGGTCCTGGGAAAGGTAAATCAACTTTACCTTTGCCCGAAACCAAAACAATGGCTCCACGCTTAAGGGTTTTTAGGACTTTCCGGGTTTGACCGCATCACTCACACCCCACATTTGCATTCAAACCCCCACGGTAAAGAAAAAAAAAATTTTAACTAAATCCTGCAAAGTTTTGTAACAAAGTAATGATTGAACCCCATTTTTCTTAAAGAGAAAAAGCTTGGGGAGATTCAGGTGGGTAGCCTGGGTGGTATGGGGCCCCCCCGGGGGGGTTTCCCCTCCTGCAAGTCCCAATTTTTTTTTTCCCATTCCTAATCCATCTAGACCAGACCCTAAGCCACTAATGTAATCCCCGACTTGGGTTTGGAATTTCAATTTTAAATTTTGGGGTCGCCACCCAACTGTTTTTTGGGGAAAAATTTAATTAAAAAATAAAGGGGTGGGGTTTGTTTTTAATTTGACCACTATCCCTCGTTTTTTTTTCCTTTTTTTTTTTTGAAAAAAAGGGAAAAGGGGAAAACCCGAGTTTTTTAAGTCCGAGGCTAACCTATTAAAACCTTTACGGTTACCCCCTAATTTTCCCCAAAATTGTTCCCTCTTTAGAAATGTGGTTCATTGTGTTTCAAATTTAAATTTTTTTATGGGCTTTGAATTTATTTTAGAAAAAAAAGGGTTTTTCATTTATTTTTAAAAGGGGTTTTAACCCCCAATGGGTTTCCTACGTACCGCTACTCAGGATCAAAAAAAGCCGTTAATTTTACTTTTCTGAAAATCTTTTGTGCAGGGGGGAATTTTAAAAATTTTGGAAAAATTTTTTTCCGATTTTTTGTTCTTACCATTTTTTGGGATTTTTCCCCAAAAAAAAAAATCAAAAACCCAAGCTTTATTTCCTTTTTTGAAAATGAATTTTTTTTAGCGAAAACATCAATTTTGATTTATTTTTATTAAAATGTTTTTCTAAGGCTTAAAAAAATTTTTTAAATTTTAAATTTTTTAAATTTTAATTTTTTTTGATTTTTGTTTTTTTTTTGTATTTTTTAAGAATTTTTGGGGAAATTTTTTTGGTTTTTTTGGGAAAATTTTTTTTATTATCTATCCAAATTTTACCAAACTAAAATTTTAAAAAAATTTTTTTTTCCTAATTTTTTAAATTTTTTTTCTAAATTTTTAATTATTTTAAATTTTTTTATTATTATTTTTTTAAATTTTTTTTATTTTTTATTTATCTTTTTAAATTTTTTTTCTACATTAATTTAAAATTTTATAAAAATCTAATTTCTAAAATTTTTTCCCAACATTAAAAAAAACACATAAATAAATTTAAAAAAAAACTAAAAAACAAATAATTAATTAAATTAATTTAAATTTAGAAAAAATAAAAAAACAAAAATTTAAATTTAAAAAAAAATAAAAAAAAATTTCCCGGGAAAAACCGACTTACTTGGGTCCGGCGGGGCGCCCGGGGCGAATCGGGCGGATTTATTTGGGTCGAAATTTGGGTCGGCGGACACGGGGGCGGGGTTTTTTCTCGTTTACTGGTTTCTGGCGGTCCCTTTTTTTGGGGGGTAAGTGTCAATCCTAGCTTTTTGAGGGGGCTGAAACCGATGGGGTGCGATTTTTCTCCCAGAACGCTCCTTGGGGTGGCTTTAACTCCGATCGGTTTTGGGCGCCCTTTTGGGGTTTTTTCCCCCGATCTACCAAACCCCTTTTTTTTTCTCTCTCGAAAATTTTACTCTGTTCTTTTCTTCCCCATCCCTCCTCCCATTTAAAAGGCCTTTAAACCGAGCTTGGGGGGTAACTCGGGTTTTTCCTTTCCATTGAAGGCTTGATCGATTTTCCCCGGGTTTAAAAAAAAACCCCCGATCGTGCCCCCTCCAACCCATTTTTTTTTCGATTTGATTTTAATTAGTAAAGTTTTCTATCTTTGTTGAAGAACTGTTTGGGTTTGGCAAAAAAAAAAAACCCAAACAAAACGGCCGAAAAAAACGAATTTTTTTT
>JBBMOL010000059.1:0-55163 GCA_037954665.1 Laguncularia racemosa | reverse complement strand
GGTATTACAATTTAATTGATACCAATGATGCAGCTACAACTCAGTAAAACACCAAAAACAATAATTACGCAAAATTTTTCCTTAACCCTCAAAAAGTAGGGAACAAATTTTCCTTTATCCATATCAATGGTTGGACGGGGAAGTCAATATTGTTTACCAAAGTAGTGGAATATACCATCATTTTACGGGTTGCAAACTAACTTCAACAAGTTAACAACACACTTCCTACTGCCCCACAAAAAACACACCCTCCAACCCGGGTACAATATAACCAATATAAAAATACTTTTTGCACTTCAAGTAAAAAAAATGAAGCACAAATAAATACTTTAAATAGTTAAAAAAAATTCAACTACAAATTTTAAGTAAGGGTTTTTAATTATTTCCCCTTTTAATGTTTGTTTTTGTTTTCAAATTTTACTCCCAAAAACTTCCTTTCTTGCAAAGGGTTTTCACACATAATAAATCCAATGTGCGCCCTCAAACACACACAAAGGTACATTTCACACCGCCACACACTTCCCCTTGTTATAGCAACACCACTTAGCCACCTACAACCTCCTTTACACAACCAACAATATAACCCAAATACACACACCCCCTCCTAAATATACAAAATTCAACCCCAACACACACCCTTAATCACACCTTCCCCACTTCTATAAAATTTTATCAAACCGTAACTTTCAAAAAAAACACCAAAATTAAATTAAAAATTTCAAATGATTCACTAATTCTTTCCATAAAGGGAAAGGAGCCATTTAATTCAAATGAACACAAAATTTACTTCTATCACTTAATTTGTTTTTAAAAATTAAAATAGTTTCCCTTAAACCTACACACTCAATTCTGAAAATGCCACTAACCCCCCCTTATGTTCGAATAAACCCAAGAAAAATACACCTCCACTTCTTCACAAGGGGCATTTAAACTTATGAATTTGAATCACAATTTATGTATACTTTTCTTCTTTTACACGAAATTATCAACGAAATGGAGTTCAACAGACCTCAAACTCCTTCAACAAGCAGCAAATTCAGCTCTCCAGAAGAAATTACGCCACTTCAAGTAAAAACATCAAACAAATTCAATTTTTATTTCAATTTCGGAATCAAGATAAAGCTCAAAACCCAAAAATTTTTTTAAATAAAATCAAATAACCCTTCTCAAAACCACAAGCCTGAACCAACAATAATGTGCTTAAAAGTGAGTCTAATCCCTAAAATCCAATTGAAAACCAAATACACAATGGCAAACAAAAAGTCCTCTAAGAAAAAAATCCTCAATTCTTATAAACAATTTCCAACAAGGATTTGACAAGTTTAAAATACCAAGTAAATAAGCTCTTATCCCAAAAAGATGATGTGCCTAAAATCAAGTGAAAGCCATGTAATCAAACAATACTTAAAACTCCCCAAGAAAAGCCAAAAAACGGATCAATCCTCCTCCCAAATTTATGGAACCCCAAAAGTGATTGTGATCCAATTTGCAAAACAATGAAATTAATACCCAAAAGTAATGTTCTTAATGAATCAATACTTAACACAAATCCCAACACTAACACAAAAATGACCCTGAACTCCTCTTCAACAAAAGGGAATCCATGCAAAAATGAAAGATAAATAGGCAAAGATGTGTCAAAAACCCTTAAGCCAATCAAATGAATCAAAAAACAAACTAATTCCAAACAAAACCCGGGTTTAAATTTGGGTGAAAATTTGATGAACCTAAAGGATTTGATGCAATTTTTAAAGGTCCAAAGATGCAATAACATCTAATAAAAAAACTTACTAAATAGCAATAGAACCAAATAAAACCAGTGAATCAAACAAAAAGGATTTTAAAAAACCCTGACTTTAACTTCCTCCCCCAAATTCCCAAATTTACGTACATAAATGTTTACAAGTACAAAAAAAAAAAAAAATCAATCTTTAACAAGATAATTGATCAAAATTGCAATCAAAATATGTCCCAAAAAAATTCCAAAATAACCCCAATATGATCACAGTGATGAAATGGAAACATAACAAAAAAGGAATTTATCTATCAAATTTCCTTTTTTGCACTACCATAATTTTAAAATTTGGAAATTGAAATTGTAAAAGAATTAGAACTAAAAAAACCCTAAGCCCCCTCACGAAAATGTGAAGCGAAACTGAAAAAAGCTTTCTCAAACCCCACTTAAGCAAGTTTTATACTTGCTACTCTGGGGTTAAAAAAAAGTCAAAATTACAAGTTTTCCACTTTTAAGGGACTGGTCCTAATGAAAATTAAATAAAATGAAAGTGTCCCCCCAAAAAAAAAACAACTAAAAAAGTTCATAAAAAAATTACAAAGTACAAAAAAATATAAGTCTTCATAGCCCAAAGCTTCAATGGAAACAATCGCAGTGGGGCTTTTATTTCAATTTGAAAAAGGGGTTTGTGTCCATCAAAAACTGTAGGGGCTATTGGGATCCCTGGGAATTATTATTGTACCGTAAGATTATTTCTCAAAAATTTTTAGAAAAAAAGATATAAATAAAAAAGAGTGATTTGGATCATCTCCAAAACGAGTTTGAAAATTCGACGGGGGCCGAAAATTTTCCCATCATATATCAAGATACAAAACCAAACAAAATTTATAACAAAATATGAATGGGAATTTGGGCCTTTACTTGTGCCAAAAATCAAACAAAAACCCCTCAACCAACATGATATGACTCACTAATTAAAAAAGGAATCAATTGGGGAAATTGATATTCCCCACAATTCCTAGGTTTGAACCGCCAAAATTTCCCAAATTTGGGATTAAAATTGATAAATTCTTATAAATCTTAGGATAAACCCCTAACTCTCATGAAATTGTACAATTAAAGTGTTTCCCCCCTAAAACCCACTTAAGAAAGTATTTATACTTGCCCCCTTTAAGGTTAAAATGACTAAAAATTAAACTTGCCACTATGGGGTGGCGGGGCCCAAAAAACACAAATTAAAACCCAAAAAAAAATTTCCCAAAAAAATTTACAAAAAAATGTTTAAAGAAAAAAACAAAAAATAAAAATACCCTTCAACATGTTACTCTTAAATAGGATTCGTCAATCCATGGATAACCTAAAGGGTCCTAGTAATTTACCCACGCCCTAAAAAGCCGATAAGTGGCCTTTTGGAATAATAATACAAGAGAAAAAAAAGGGGTTTTGTATAAAAATAATTCCGGGGTTGATTTGCTAAAAAAGGACCCTTATCGTCAAGATTTGAAACCCTTTTGTTTTTGCCCTAATGATGGGTTTTATGAATTTTGTTTCCTTTTAAATTGGCTTCAAAGTTTAAATAATTAGATAATATTACTTAATTGTTATCTTTCATCCATTGATCTAAGAAATAGGGTTCTTATAAAAAATTTTTAGGGGGTTTTTGGGGGGTAAAAAACTATTATTTCTAATTTTAGTATTTAATTAAGATTTTCAACAATTTACACTTATATTTGAAAAATTTACTAAAAAAGATAAACATTTTAAATTTAAATTCTAAAAAAATTACCTAAGCAATTGGGTTTATGGGGACTTACATTTAAAAAAAGAGTGTAAAGAACATCTAAAATAACTTTTAAAATTCTCTACCTACTGACAATACCCCCTTTAGTACCCCCCCACCCTTCCCCTCCTTTTTCAAACAATAGAGAGGAAAAAAGGAAGTGCTCTAAAAAAATTTAGTGATTTTTTTTTAGACTCAAGGGAAATTGTGGTGGGAAATTTTAAATTTAAGGGTGGACTTATAACCTTTTTATTGATTTCAAAAAATTGATTTTTATTAAAATAGAGTTAATTTATGAAATTTTAATGGTTTCCTCCTTATTTTAACCATCCCTGATATTTTCTAAGGAATTTCTAACATTGGCAATACTTTTTGGTATTTTTTGAGAAATTTTCTTTTTCTTATAAAATTAATATTAATTTTACTATTGTTCGAGTACGGAATGCTACATTTTTTTACTTAGGGGATTCAGATATTTGACACTTGGACTTAGACAACTCAGACCGCCCCAAACCCTACAACACTTAAAAAGTCATAACAATAGGAACCCTTTTTCCAACTAATTTTTTCCTTATACTAAAAATGTTGTCAATAGTGTCTAAATCCCAAATTTTGCTCTTTACTAGGAACATAATGAGAATTATGACACATGTCTCGACACTTTAATTCTGACTTCCTAAAATTCCTTTTTTTGGGTTTTTTATTCTTTCACCCTTTTTATAAAAGTTTGATAAAATATTTTTTTATGTACTTTTAGGGTTTTCCACTTTAGGAATGTAAGTTTGGAACTTACATTAAAATTTCTACAATGTAAGTCAAAATTTCTGAATTTCATTAAAAAAATTTTAGCCTATATTTGGAATTTTTGACCTCAAATACACACTCTTATCAATTCCTTTTCAGGGGTGTGGTGAACCTTGGGCTTTGCTACTTATGCATACTAAGGTAGTGAATTCAGGTCATTGTGCTTTTTGGGGAGTATATCTAGTGCGTAATTAAAACCCAGCTTAAAAACCCCTTTTAAAAAACCCCCATTCAATTTTAACCTGAGATCCTAGGGAAAATTCTCCTAGCATAACTTTTATTCTATATTAAACCCTAGGTTTTTTAACAAGGGGTGTAAATTTTATTGTTTTTAGTTGTTTTTTATTAAGTTATTAAGTTAATAGAGTACATTGTAAAGTATGAAAAGTCGAATCCTATGTTTAAGGAGGTGTTAGAGACTTTCAAAATGATGCACATGGAGTTTAAAAGGGAATCAAATAAGAAAACCCAAGGGCTATTGACAGTAGTTTAAGACTAATGATTTTATTGCCAACCTTATAATACTATGTAGCATTTGGGAGACAACCAAATCTTTAGTAATACAAAAAAAAAAATGACTTAAAATTATAAAAAAAAATAGAACCCCCTTGAAATTTCTGAAATGGTAGAGTGTTAAGAAGAGACCAAGGTATAAGAAGACTTATGAAGTTAGTAAATGAGTTTAGTGAGGGGGTAGGAGAAAATTTTGATGATAAGTATGTCACTCGAGGTGCACAAGCACCTAGAGGACTTGAAAATGTGAAGATGAAAATACTTTCCTTCTTAGGATTGGACACGTAGATGATTTTTTGACTAGGAAGATAAAGCTAATAAGCGATTCAAATTTGCCATGAGCATGAGGAGGTTGGAAAGTAAGACTAACTATCTTAATGTTTTTTAGGTATGTCGCATTTTGGTGGAAAAATCTATTGAATGCTCGTTCATGAGCTAAGAAGTATGAGATCAAGTCATGTACTAAGATGAAGAAACTCTTGAGGAGAAGATTTGTCCTTAAGTAATTACTTTTTGGGAAAGCATTTAAAAAGCTAAAAACCCTAAGCAAGGAAGAATGTGTGTTTGATAGGAATTAAATTCGACAAGACCTATCATTAGGGCAAGAGCCAAAGGATTTCAAATCTTACGATGAGGGCCCATTTTGAGCAAATCGATCCTGGAATTATTTGTTTACTAACCTCTTTTCTATTACTCATGTATTGTATATTCCAACAGGCACACTTATTAGGCTTTACAAGGCAATGAACAAACTCACTAAGACTCAGCTTATGGGTTATCCATGGACCGACCTAAACCGGTGATGAGTTAGGTCGATGAACCCTATTGAAGAGCATGTTGAAGACTATTTTTACTTATAATTTTATTTATTTGAATCTTTAGTTGTAAGTTTTTGGGACACTTTTACTTGGTTTTTAAAAGGTGCTTTTAGGACTGGCCACCCTAAAGTGGCATAGTTGTAATTTTGTGGACTTTTTAACCCTAAAGGGAGTAGGTATAAATACTTACTTAAGTAGGGTTTTTGAGAGAGATTTTGAAAATTTTCAAAATATGCACTTCACGTGTAAGGGTTTGGGTTCATCCTAAATCTAATTGCTCTTATTTAATTTCAATCCAAAAAATGAAATTGTGGCAAGTGGCATCAAAGAGATTTCTGAGAAATATCAATTCCCTTTATTGTATTTTCCTTTTCATCACTAGTGAGTCATATTTGGGGTGATTAGGATTGTTCTTGATCTAAATTTGATTTCATTTGTAACCTCTTTGTAATGATATAAGATTGATTGGTTTTAACATTTTTTTTAAAACCATCAATTTTACTATACTTTGTGGCATGGATTGGCATTGTTTGAAGGAGGGTCAGGGTTTTTGTTTTGATTGTTGATGATTGGAATTTTCTTGGAATTTAAAGTTGATTTAGTGACTCAATTGAGGATTTCATCATTGTGATTTTATTTCCATGAAGTTTAGCATTTCAGATCAACTTACACAATTATGGTCACGCAATATTTGTTACCCCTTTTTAACCGGATTTGATTAAACCTTTAAAGATTGTAAAATTTGGTTTATTTGCATGTGCTTAAACCCCCTTTTAGGCATATATCTTTTGGTATCAGAGCTTATCATACTTGGGTATTCAATCTTGATTTACATCCTTGTTTGAAATTGGTTTTAAGAATTGAAGATTTGCGCCATTTGAATAACCAGTTTGATTGATATTGTTTGATTGTCTTTCAAAATTTGTTTTGCATGTGCTTAATCTTGGTTCAGGCAATTAGTGTTCATGATTATGTGAAGGAATTTTAGGTTCTAATGATACAATTGAAATGGAAAACCCAAGGATAGGACCCTAAGTCGGTTCATAGCTGGGCGAAGTATGAGATTACCTTGTAGTCAAGTTGTATGCTTGAATACTCTTGATAATGTAATTGAATGGCATAGCGAGTCGAATGATAGAGGCAAAACAATCTAAATTGAGTACCAATGTTGAGATAGCTGATAGGAATAAAAATCCGACAAGACCTATCATTAGGGCAAGAAAGGAAGGATTTCAAATCTTGGCGTTGAGGGCCTATTTTGAACGATTGACCCCCGGAATTATTTATATATTAAAACCCCTTTCTATTATTGTTGTATTATGTATTCCAAAGGCAACTTATCATATTCTATAGGGCAATGGACAAACTCTCTCAGACTCAGCCCTTTTGGGGGTTTTCCATGGACCGACCTGAACCGACGATGAGCTGGGCCGATGGATTCCTATAGAAGACCCGGGATCTTGAAGACCATTTCTTTTATATATTTATTCTTTTATGAACTATTTTGGTTTTTATTTTTTTTTTGAGACACTTTTATTTCCAGTAATTTTCATTTAGGGCTAGCCACCTTAAAAGTGGCAAAATTGTAATTTTGAGCACTTTTTAACCCTAGAAGTAGCAAGTATAAATACTTGCTTAAGAGAGGGTTTAGGGAGGTTATTTTTTCAGAACATACACTCTCTTTTATGTGAATTAGGGTTCATACCTTGGTTCCAACTCTTATCAATTTCAATTCCAAGACTTGAAATTGTGGCGAGTGCAACAATTGGAATTTGTGAGTCATATCAATTCTATTTTTTGTGATTTCTTTTCCCCTCTAGTGTGTTGTATCTAGGTTTGATTAGAGATAGTTCTTGGTCAGATTTACATCTTATTGTACACGAATTCATTGATTATTTGAAAGAATTATCAAGTTGATTCAATTCTTCATTAAGGATTTCTTTGCTAGCGTGAATTTCACCATTTAGAAAAGGGATCTTCCTTTCACGATTTCTTTGTCAAATTGAGGCTTCATTTTCGTGGATTATATGATATTAGGGAAGTGTTATTAGAAGCCATTTCCATTGTGGTATTCAGATTATATCATTAGTAGGTTGAATTTCATCATTTCAACATTAGGGTTCACTAGAAAGTGCCATTTTTGGGATCCGATTTTGCCTAGACTTGAGATATCTTTTCTTAAGTCTTTTGAATGTGCTTTAAGTGTGATTAGGCACATCATCTTTTTGGTATCAGAGCTCTTGTTGAGAGAAGGGAATTGTTGTATTAATTTCGTGGAAGTGATCAACAATTAGGGTTGATCAAGTGGAAAAAAAAACGCAATTGTGTAGTTGTTGTTGTTGTTGTAGTTTGAGATTGCGACATTGTTTTGGATTGGGATTTAATTTGCTGATTATTGGAGTTGGTTTGGGAAGGTTGTTGTATCATCTTGGGATTAAATAATTTTCGTGGAAGGAAAGAAGAATAGAAGTGTTGTTAATTCAACAATTGTTTGAGCTTGAAAAAATTACCTTGTTCTTGCCGTAACTAGTTGTGGTGCGAAGGAGGTTGTGTAGCTTGTTGTTTTGATTTCCATTATGTAATTCTGAATTGGAGATGTGCAATTTACAGATTTGCATTGAGTTTTGATGAGTAAGGAATTTATTTGAATTCAAACACATGCCATTAAGTTGTGGGAGATAATGAGTGCTATTTGAATTTGAATTCATTACTTACCAATTGAGGAAGGCTTGCAATAAGTGAAGTTGTTTGAATTTCAAATTGAAAGTTGCTGCCTATTTTGTTGTAAAGTTGCAGTTAGAACTTGTGGGAAGTGGAGTACATTTTGTTGTTGCAACGTGTATAAAAGGTATATGTGTGTGGAGTTGTGTTTTTTTTGTAAAATTAGTGAAGGGTATGTAGGTGTGGCATTATGTGTGTATGTTAATTGAAGGTGTTGTAACATGGTGAATTGTGTTGTGGTGAAGTGAGTGCAACGTGATTAGGTGTGTGTGGTGGTGTAAATTTGTGGATTTATGTGGATTAAGGGTGCTGCACATCAAGATCAATTGTAGGTGTGAAACCGTGGCAATAAAGGAAAATTGTAGTAGAATTTGAATTCAAAAACAAACATTAAAGTGTGAAAGTAATTGAACTTATTACTTCAACACTTGTGAATTGAATTTAATTTCTTAACTACTTAGAAGTATTTATTTGTGCTTCACTTAGTCTAATATACTTGAAGTGATAAGAAGTATTTATTGCATTGGTGACTTGTTGCACCGTGAGTGTACAAGTGTGTGTGGTTATCCAAACTTGTTATTGTGACGTGGTGAAGTGAAGGGAGTGTGCTACAAATATTTTTTGAGATTACATTTGTACTTCAGATAAATCGCATCCACAAACATGTCATATGATAGTGTGAATGGGTACATTAGCAATGAAGCCAATAGCCAAGTGGGTAGCAGACTAAGTCGTCGAAATACAAATGGAAGAACTCTAGATGAACAACTTCGGGACCTTAGCAAATTTGTTGCTACATTAGCAACAAGGATTGATAGGATGACATTGCCACCACCACCTGTGGTAAACCTTCAGGCACCACCTAGAGTAAAGGGAGATTATCATGCTCTTAGGGAAGATAGAGATGATAATTTTGGGCTTAAACCATATCCAGACAGGGAATTTAGACCACCTCGAGGGCCAGAGTGTGCGAAGCGACAGATACCTTCATTTGATGGTAGGGGTTCCACAAATGATTACCTAGACTGGGAGGACAAATTGTGCAGACGCAAGTATGCCAACCTTCAAAGGTTCTTGAGGGATCTAGTGACACGAGCTAAACCCTTAGAGCATAAAATTTGTCAGACACCGATTTGCCAACCTTCAGAGGATCCTGATAATCATAGTAAGACAAGTAGACCATTAGAGAGCCAGATTGTTCAAAGACAGTTGTGTTCACCTTCAGAGGTCTTAGAGGACAATGAGTAGTGGGGCCAACCATTAGAAGACCATGAAGATCAACAACATACAGATGAGTTAGAAAAAGAGGAAACAGTTTCAGTGGAACAGGTTGGTACAGGGGTAACTTCAGTGGATAATGGGTCATTATTTGTGTTGCAGAAGAGATACATCATGGAAATGGAGGAGAGAAAACAATCACCACTTGTAGTATTTCAGATATTGGGATTCTGCAAAGATACTTCTTCAGATGGATTACTAGGAGAAAACAAAGTCTCTACTGCATTTGATATACTAGATTTGAGGACAAATCTTTTTGAGGCCCGAGGAAATGATAGGAATAAAAATCCGACAAGACCTATCATTAGGGCAAGAACAGAAGGATTTCAAATCTGGCGTTGAGGGCCTATTTTGAACAGATTGACCCCAGAATTATTTATATATTAACCTCTTTTCTATTATTGTTGTATTATGTATTCCAACAGGCACACTTATCATATTCTATAGGGCAATGGACAAACTCTCTCAGACTCAGCTTGTGGGTTATCCATAGACCGACCTGAATCGGCGATGAGTTGGGCCGATGGATCCTATAGAAGACCGGCATCTTGAAGACCATTTCTTTTATATATTTATTCTTTTATGAACTATTTTGGTTGTATTTTTGTTTTGAGACACTTTTATTTCCATGTAATTTTCATTTAGGGCTAGCCACCTTAAAAGTGGCAAACTTGTAATTTTGAGCACTTTTTAACCCTAGAAGTAGCAAGTATAAATACTTGCTTAAGAGAGGGTTTAGGGAGGTTATTTTTGCAGAACATACACTCTCTTTTCACGTGTGAATTAGGGTTCATACCTTGGTTCCAACTCTTATCAATTTCAATTCCAAGACTTGAAATTGTGGCGAGTGCAACAATTGGAATTTGTGAGTCATATCAATTCCTACTTGTTGTGATTTCTTTTCCTCTCTAGTGTGTTGTATCTAGGGTTGATTAAAGATAGTTCTTGGTCAGATTTACATCTTATTGTACACGAATTCATTTGATTATTTGAAAGAATTATCAAGTTGATTCAATTCTTCATTAAGGATTTCTTTGCTAGCGTGAATTTCACCATTTAGAAAAGGGATCTTCCTTCACGGATTTCTTTGTCAAATTGAGGCTTCATTTTCGTGGATTATATGATATTAGAAGTGTTATTAGAAGCCATTTCCATTGTGGTATTCAGATTATATCATTAGTAGGTTGAATTTCATCATTTCAACATTAGGGTTCACTAGAAAAGTGCCATTTTTGGGATCCGATTTTGCCTAGACTTGAGATATCTTTTCTTAAGTCTTTTGAATGTGCTTTAAAGTGTGATTAGGCACATCACTAGAACCTTCGTCTTAACCTATAACTAGATAACTTAAAGGAGTAATTTATTAAGATGTCCATGATGAAAAGAAGTACGACCAACCAGAGAAGGCCACCATCACTCCTTTAGAACCCAAGATGGAGGTTGAATAGAGCTCATGAAGGAAGATGAGTTAAATTTAGTGCTTTAAATGCTTAGGTTTCGAGCACATTGCTTCTCAATGTCCAAATTAATGAGCCATGAGCTTGAAGGGTGAAGAACTACAATATAAAGTTAACAATGTTGATGATGAAGAAATCAAGGAGAAGTTAGAGACTCTCGAGGAGGCCCTTATTGAGTATCAAAATGATAAGGATACTACAATTTATACTGAGCAAGGATAGTATTTAATCATGGTGTTAATAAAAGCCCTAAGCATGACCCCATCTAATGAAGAGAAGTGAAGGGAAATTTTGTTTCATATAAGATGTAAGGTGAAGGGGAGTTGCATTGTCCTTGGTTAACTAACTCAAGTTATCGATAATGAGGCATCCCCAACCTTACAAATTACTTTAGCTACATGAGAAGGGAGCCTTGCATGTCACCACGCAAGTATGTGTACCAATTGCCATTAGGGACAAGCACCAAGATGAGATCCTTTGTAATGTAGTGCCCATGTGTGCTTTTTAATACTACTTAGTTGACCTTGGATGTTTGACCAATGAGTACTCCATGAGGGATACCACAACACATATGCATTCTAAAAGGATGACAAGAGGGTTATCTTGTATCCAATGATGCCTAAAAAAGTATAGGAAGCTCAGGCTTTAATCACATGAGCTTAAAGAAAGACTTTATTCATCAGTAGAAGTGTATTATAATAGAGCTTAAGCTCAGGTAAGCCTTTATATTTACTATAGATTAAACAATTATAGGAAGCTGCCAAAGTAGACGAGTTGCTAAAAGAAGTGAAGTGCCTGTTGCAGGAATTTTAAGACTTATTTCCTAAGGAGTTGCTAAGTGGTTTACCTCCCTTAAGGGGAATTGAACATAACAATGATTTATAGCCCATAGTGTCTCCATTGAACTGATGAGATCCATGATGGGAGTCAAGCCAGAAGATGGAATGTGGATCCTCTTGAAGTGCCACCTGGACCGATCACAAGAAATCAAGCGAAACGATTCAAGGAAGCACTTAACGGGTTGATAAAGGATGTCCACGAAGCCGGAAAGGATTGGAGCAATCATGAAGTTGGAAAGGATTGGAACAACCATGGGAATGCCCTTACTCTTGTACAAGTCATAAAGGATACGGGTTGATGAGGGCGTGTCTTTACAAGGCACGGCCGTGTAGGAGTCTGGAGATTACACAGAATCATACACGGTCGTATACACGGTTCAAAGGCACGGCCGTGTATGTTGTCAAGATTTCCACAGAAAGATACACGGCTAGAAGTACACGGTCGTGTACATCTCCAACGCCGGTCGAGTATATTTTCAACACCGGCTCCAAGGCCGCCGGCCTTCATGTCTACAGCCCTCATACTAACAATTGATATGAACGATTGGAGTTAGGGTTTTGATGTTACCTTCCTCAAACCGAACTGATGTTTTAACAAACCTAGGCTCTGATACCAAACTGATACGAAATCGGTTTGCTCGGATTCTTAACTGATACGAACCATGCCAACGTGTGATGAAACCCAATACTAATACGTTCGGAATTCGCTACCTAAGATGCCAAACACACTCAAGTGGAAACCGCGACCCGCTGTCTATAAGCGAGACAAGAACCTTGGTATAATATGAAGACGCCACAATTGGGATGAAAGACCGATTGATAAGTCGGGATGAACGCCACGGAATAAAAATCCAATAAGTTCTAGATTAGTTCTTTAAAGAACCAAGAGAGGAATTCTCTCAAAAGTGTTTTTCAAAATTCAATGTTGTATGTTCTATATTCTAACCCTAGGAGCTTGATAGAGCCATTTTATACTTAATCTTTATAGTATAAATTGTGCTAATTCATTATTGATTTTATAGAAATCATAAGGAGATGGTACTTAATTCTATTATGGTGATAAATCAGGTTAAATGGAGTCAAGGGTGCCAATTCAAGTAAATTAGAGAAGTCATCTACAACCTGGTTCAAAGACAAGGATTTACACCGCCGGAGGGAAGTACATGGGCGTGTAATTGAAGTACACGGTCGTGTACTTGGTTTTGAATCAACAGGAAGATACACGGTTGAAGTACACGGCCGTGTATCTGCCTAGGGGGAAGCACGGTTTGAGGCATGGCCATGGTGCAAACCGTGTTACACACTGGACAAGAAGGCGGAAATGTGGACTTTCAATAGAGAGAGACACGGCTTAGGGCACGGCCGTGGGAGAAACCGTGCTTGGAACCATGGTGGAAGCTAGACGTGCCAAGGAGAAGAAATTGTGGAACTTTGATATAGGATGATACGGCCTAGGATCTAGCCGTGGTGTAGACCATGGTACACATTGGACAAGGATGAAGACTTGTAGATCATGCACAGAGGAAGGCACGGTTGAAAATCTAGCCGTGGGTGGAGCTGTGGTACACACTGGACACGGAAGATGATACGTGAATTATGCACAGAGGAAGGCACGGCTTGACCCACGGCCGTGTGGTAGGGCGTGCCAGGCAGACGAAGATTCACTTCTCGAAATCTACTTGGGAAAGGAAAGATATTTTCGTATCTTGCTAGCAAAAGATCACATGCCATCCCTCTAACAATATAAATAGAACCAACCCTAGAGGGTGAGGGCAACTTTTAATCTTTAATCTGGAATCTTTGGATCTTGAAGAACCTTGGACCATCTTGGAGACAGAGCAGGCAACCGGGTTCATCATGTCTCTACTTTTTATTTTCGTTTTATTGATGAACATGAGTAGCTAAGCTACTTTTCTAGCCAAAGGGTCATAGATGTTTAATTCTCCACAAATTGTGAGGTCTAATTGACTTGTATTTAATCTATTCGTTGTTTTCGGATATTTATATATCTTCTGATCGTTTTGTCATTATTATCTTTGTTGATTGGTACGAATAGAGATCTTCTACTCAATTAGCAAGTTAATATATTGTCAACTAGCACGTCAAATCCGTAATTGTTTGATTGTTCTAGTCTCAGTGACACAATAACATGTTTGATTATAAAATAGATGATCGAATTCATGTTATGGAGGTGTGTGATCATGTTTAAATAGGTTATCTTATAATCTACTGGCATGAATTGGTGGTCTCTCTAGTTTTTAATGCTATTGGTAGATTAAATCCTAAGCGCTTGTCTGGGGTTGTCTAATCGATAAGAGAAATAATCAAAGAGCTTCTCTTGGTTATCGAGGAAGTACAGAGAGATAGGTTGTTAGAGCTTGTTAATAACCATAACCAGTTTATCTAGGAATAAGAATAGAAAACATTTGCATCGATGATCAATTCCTTGAATTAAACTATCATGATTCCTTTGGCTAGGCTTTTATCAATATACGATTCTATTATCTTGCTTCGACTTAATTTGATTCATAAACAAAACCCCCCTCGTTTTCTTTTCATCTTTATGCCCTTTGAATAGAAATATCTTTAACCAATCCCTGTGGATTCGACCCTACTCACCACTATATGCAAATCATATAATTATCTAGGAGTAGGTTTTATTTTTGTTGGATTCGACACCCATCAAATTTTGGCGCCGTTGCCGGGGATTGGTGTCAAATTTATTTCTATTCTTGTATGACTCGTTCTTCTCAGACAGGTGAACTAACTTATAATCCAGAGATTAAGAAGACTATAAAGAGGCTGCGACAAGAAGCTAGATCATCCACTAGACTGAACTTAGCATCGGATTTGTCTGACTCATCCCTTGGTTCAGAAAAAGAAGACGATATGGCAAATCCCGAGAGAACCTTAAGGGAGTTGGCTGCGCCGGATGTGAATCAACAACCACTTTGTATTCACTATCCTGAACTAGCTATTGAATTCGAGTTGAAATCTGGGTTGATACATCTGCTACCCACCTTTCATGGTCTTGAGAATGAAGATCCTCATAAGCATTTGAAAGAGTTTCATATAGTATGTTCTAGTATGAGGCCACAAGGGATAACCGACGATCAAATCAAGTTACGTGCTTTCCCGTTTTCTTTAAGTACTAAAGCTAAAGATTGGTTGTTTTATTTGCCTCCAGGTTCTATCACCACTTGGACAGATATGGTGAGACTCTTTTTGGACAAATTCTTCCCGCATCCAGAGCCGTTGGTATAAGAAGAGAAATTTGTGGTATAAAACAGAGGGACACCGAGACTCTTCATGAGTATTGGGAGAGGTTCAAGCAACTGTGTGCAAGCTGCCCACAACATGGGATATCTAAACAACTCCTCATCCAATATTTTTACGAAGGCCTACTTCCGATGGAGAGGAAGATGATGGATGCTGCAAGTGGAGGCGCCATAGTAAACAAAACCCTTGGTCAAGCTAGGGAATTGATCTCCATTATGGCTGCCAATTCGCAACAATTTGGGTATAGGCATAATACATCTTCAAGGAAGGTAAATGAGGTAAGTGTGTCTAACCTTGAACATCAAATTTCTAATCTAACCTCCCTTGTGCAGCAGCTAGCTCTTGGAAAAACACAGCAGGTGAAGGCTTGTGGAATTTGTGCTACTCCTAATCATCCGACCGACATGTGCCCCACATTGCAAGATGACAACCATGAACACGCCAATGCTGTAAGCGGATTTCCAGGACAACCGTAGAGGAAGTATGATCCCTGTTCAAATACTTATAATCCCGGATGGAGGGATCATCCTAACTTCCGAAATGGCAATAACCCTCAACATTTCCAACAATTCCAGCTTAAGCCATCACACCAAGTACCCCAAGCTCCTTCCACCTCAAGTATGTCCCTTGAGGAAATTGTTAAATCACTTGCCGTTAATACAAAACAATTTCAAGATGAAACAAAGCAGAGCATTCTAAACTTGGAGAATCAGGTAAGCCAACTTGCTTCTGCTGTAAATAGGTTAGAAACTCAAGGTAAGTTACCTTCTCAGACTATCACAAATCCGAAGCAAAGTGTTAATGCAATTACCTTGAGGAGTGGAACAGCATTGCAGGGATCAAATAAGAAAGGACACCCATCTACTCTTGGGGAAGAGACTAAGCAAGAAATTTCAACTCCGAGCCAGCAGGACAACCAGATTAGCAAGTCTCTAGTTGAGCCATCAAAGGTCACATTGATACCACCTCCTTTCCCTTCCAGATTAGCAAAATCCAAGAATGAAGCTGAAGAAAAAGAGATTCTTGGTACTTTTCGTAAAGTTGAGGTAAACATTCCTTTGCTGGATGCAATTAAGCAAGTACCTCGTTATGCTAAATTTCTTAAAGAATTATGCACTAACAAAAGAAAGCTGAAAGGTAATGAAAAGATTAGTGTGAGTGAAAATGTTTCAGCTATTATTTAGAAGAAGATTCCTCCTAAATGCAAGGATCCAGGTATGTTTACTATTCCTTGCAAAATAGGTAATCTTGGAATCGCTAAAGCCATGTGTGATTTAGGAGCTTCTATCAATGTCATGCCTTTGTCTATTTATCAACGTTTAAATGTTGGTCCCTTGAAGGAAATGGGTGTCATTGTTCAACTTGCTGACAGGTCCAATGTTTATCCTGAGGGAGTTTTAGAGGATGTTTTAGTTCAAGTCAATGGGTTGGTTTTTCCTGTTGATTTTTATGTGCTTGATATGGAAGATAATGATTCTCATAATTCATCAATGATATTATTAGGGCGACCATTCCTTAAGACATCCAAGACGAAAATTGATGTAAATGATGGTACCCTCACTATGGAATTTGATGGTGAAGTGATTAAATTTAACATTTATGATGCCATGAAACATCCTAGCGATATCTCTCCTGTTTTTATTGCGGATGTTATTAACCCATCATCACAGGCACCAAAGCTGGAATCAAAATCCTTATCCGAACATCTAGCCAGGAATGTCTAGCCAAAGACGTTAAAGAAAAGCGCTTCATGGGAGGCAACCCATGTAAAAAAAAAAAAAAAAATCAATTTTTAGTTTTGTTTTAGTTTAGTTTTGTTTTGATTTTCGTGTAGTTTTGAACTCTTTGGATCAGCTGCAGCAAGGATACACATAATCAGATGACACTTTCCAGAGCTTAAGGGGAGAACTCCAATACTAGGGAAGTACCAGTATTTCCTTTCTCTTATCCTCTAATGTTCCTTGAGTTGTTAATTCCTCTTTCATTGTGCTGAATTTAGAACAGTGAGGACACTGTTCAAGCTAAGTGTGGGGGAGGGGATAATAAAATATAGAGAATAGAGAACTAACTTATACTCTAAATGTTTGTCCTTAAGCAATTTTAAGCTAAAATTTTTTCAAAATTATCATGACATCTGGAGATTGTACTAAATGTTGTAATAAGCATCTACAAAATGTGAAATTGACTTGTTCAAATGTTTTATTCACCCACTGCTGTGATTAGAATACATGGTTAAAATTAAGTAGTGAAATCTTTAAGAAACAAATTTACCTTGTATTTAGCTTTAGAATTAGAAGTCTAAGAGTAAGTCGAGTCCCTAAGTGAAAAATAAACAAGTTTACTTCTAGGTTATATTAGCTACTGTATACTCTTTGAAGTTGTTTATAAAGAAATCATAACACTTAGTAAAAAAAAAAAAAAGAATCAAGCATAGCCATTACTCCAATGATTCAACTAATTGAGTTAAGAGTATTCAAACTTGAATGTTAGAGTGAGGAAGAGTCCGTAGGGTATCTCAAAACCCGGTCACTTAAGTGATGAGCTCGGGATGTTGCCGACTCAATAAACTCACTATAACAATAAGGGCGAAAAAGGCAAAAGTTCATGAAAAGAAGCGAGCAAAAACCCGTCAAAATAGATGCTTGAATAGATCAAAAGAACATGAATGTAAACATTCATTGAATAAGACAAGACGTATAAAAGAGAGAATATCTAGCAAAGAGCTTATACCATATGCTTTTACTTTATGCTGCAAGGATTATATGCTTGATAATATCCAATGAAGTTTAATTGGGTGTTTTTCCTTAGTGGATTAAGTATTTACTTTTGGAATAAAAATTCTTTTGCTAAACATGAGGATTAAAGTTTGTTTTGTTTAGATTAGCTATTAAATTTTGTCCATGGTAATTTGATCACAGGAAACCAGTTTGGTTGAAGTAGTAGACATTAAAATTACAAGTCATGAATTACAAATGAATAGATGCTTGGAATGATGAAAAGAAAGTTTGTATAATCTATGACAGATTTCTCAATTGATTTGATTCAATTGCTTGAGGACAAGCAAGAGTTTAAGTGTGGGGGAATTTGATAGAGCCATTTTATACTTAATCTTTATAGTATAAATTGTGCTAATTCATTATTGATTTTATAGAAATCATAAGGAGATGGTACTTAATTCTATTATGGTGATAAATCAGGTTAAATGGAGTCAAGGGTGCCAATTCAAGTAAATTAGAGAAGTCATCTACAACTTGGTTCAAAGACAAGGATTTACACTGCCAGAGGGAAGTACATGGGCGTGTAATTGAAGTACACGGCCGTGTACTTGGTTTTGAATCAACAGGAAGATACATGGTTGAAGTACACGGCCGTGTATCTACCTAGGGGGAAGCACGGTTTGAGGCACGGCCATGATGCAAACCGTGTTACACACTGGACAAGAAGGCGGAAATGTGGACTTTCAACAGAGAGAGACACGACTTAGGGCACGGCCGTGGGAGAAACCGTGCTTGGAGCCGTGGTGGAAGCTAGACGTGCCAAGGAGAAGAAATTGTGGAACTTTGACAGAGGATGATACAGCCTAGGATCTAGCTGTGGTGTAGACCGTGGTACACACTGGACAAGGATGAAGACTTGTAGATCATGCACAGAGGAAGGCACGGTTGAAAATCTAGCCGTGGGTGGAGCTGTGGTACACATTGGACTCGGAAGATGATACGTGAATTATGCACACAGGAAGGCACGGCTTGACCCACGGCTGTGTGGTAGGGCGTGCCAGGCAGACGAAGATTCACTTCTCGAAATCTACTTGGGAAAGGAAAGATATTTTCGTATCTTGCTAGCAAAAGATCACATGCCATCCCTCTAACAATATAAATAGAACCAACCCTAGAGGGTGAGGGCAACTTTTAATCTTTAATTTGGAATCTATGGATCATGAAGAACCTTGGACCATCTTAGAGGCAGAGCAGGCAACCGGGTTCATCATGTCTCTACTTTTTATTTTCGTTTTCTTGATGAACATGAGTAGTTAAGCTACTTTTCTAGCCAAAGGGTCATAGATGTTTAATTCTCCATGAATTGTGAGGTCTAATTGACTTGTATTTAATCTATTCGTTGTTTTTGGATATTCATATATCTTCTGATTGTTTTGTCATTATTATCTTTGTTGATTGGTACGAATAGAGCTCTTCTACTCAATTAGCAAGTTAATATATTGTCAACTAGCACATCAAATCCGTAATTGTTTGATTGTTCTAGTCTCAGTGACACAATAACATGTTTGATTATAAAATAGATGATCGAATTCATGTTATGGAGGTGTGTGATCATGTTTAAATAGGTTATCTTATAATCTACTGGCATGAATTGGTGGTCTCTCTAGTTTTTAATGCTATTGGTAGATTAAATCCTAAGCGCTTGTCTAGGGTTGTCTAATCGATAAGAGAAATAATCAAAGAGCTTCTCTTGGTTATCGAGGAAGTACGGAGAGATAGGTTGTTAGAGCTTGTTAATAACCATAACCAGTTTATCTAGGAATAAGAATAGAAAACATTTGCATCGATGATCAATTCCTTGAATTAAACTATCTTGATTCCTTTGGCTAGGCTTTTATCAATATACGATTCTATTATCTTGCTTCGACTTTATTTTGATTCATAAACAAAACCCCTCTCGTTTTCTTTTCATCTTTATGCCCTTTGAATAGAAATATCTTTAACCAATCCCTGTGGATTCGACCCTACTCACCACTATATGCAAATCATATAATTGTCTAGGAGTAGGTTTTATTTTTGTTGGATTCGACACCCATCAGAGCTTTATATTAGGGTTTACAATTCGTAACAATAAAGCCCAAAACGACATAACTTAGATAAGTTGCGTAAAAATCAACAAAACAAACATGTAGGCCGGCGGTGTAGACATGAAGGCCGGCGGCCTTGGAGCTAGTGTTGAAAATATACACAACCGACGTTGGAGATGTACACAACCGTGTACTTCTAGCCGTGTATCTTTCTGTGGAAATCTTGCCAATGTACATGACCGTATACTTCTAGCCGTGTATCTTTCTGTGGAAATCTTGACAACATACACGGCCGTGCGTTTGAACTGTATATATGACCGTGTATGATTCTGCGTAACCTCCAGACTCTTACACGGCCATGCCTTGTAAAGACACGCCCTCATCAACCCGTATCCATTATGACTTGTACAAGAGTAAGGGCATTCTCATGGTTGTTCCAATCCTTTCCAACTTCATGATTGCTCCAATCCTTTCCGGCTTCGTGGACATCCTTTATCAACTCGTTAAGTGCTTCCTTGAATCGTTCGCTCGATTTCTTGTGATCGGTCCAGGTGGCACTTCAAGAGGATCCACATTCCATCTTCTGGCTTGACTACCATCATGGATCTCATCAGAACTAGTTAACATATGACAAGGAGTTTTTACTCCTTAGTATAAGCACTCATTGTTTAGAAACATTATCTATTGCCCTAAGAATTTCTGATCTTGAAGAGAAGCCTAGTGATTTGAGTTGTTAGAGACATTTTTGTATATGATCGAGTATAAGACTAAGAGTACAAATGTAGTAGTCGATGCCTTGTCAAGGAGATAAGTACCGATCACTATGATGCAAGATAAAGTCCTAGGCTTCAGATTGATGATCGAGTAGTACAAGCATAATGAAAATTTTAGGCCCGTTGTGGTAAAGTGCAAGTCTAGTGTGGCTGTTGAAGGACAATTTATGGATAAGTGTTATTTATACGAGAAAGGACAATTATGTATATCGACTAGCTTGATAATGGAGTTACTGGTTACAAAAGCTTATGCTAGAGGGCTGGCAAGCCATTTTAGGGAAAAGAGGACATATGAGCTATTGAAAGAACATTTCTTTTTGCTAAATCTAATGAAAGGCATCCATAGGGTGCTAGAGAGATGTGCTACCTTTTAAAGGGCTAAGGAAAGAGGGAGCCCTATGGGGGAACATATGCTACAACCCATTCTCGACCACCCTTAGACCAACTTAAGTATAGATTTTATCTTGAGTCGACCTTAGACGGCTTAGAGATACAACTCTATTATGGTTGTCATGGATTAGTTCAATAAGATGGCTCATTTCATCCCTTACGACTAGTTTAATAATGCATAATTTGTTGCTAATATTTTTGTGTAGGAGATTATACAGTTGCATGGAGCCTTCCCATAGTGTCATCTCTAATCAAGACCTAAAGTCCTTGTGCTTCTTTTAGAGGACACTTCAAAAAAGATTGGGCACAAAGTTAATGTTTAACATGTCCTTCCACCCTAAACTGATGGCTAGATTAAAGTTATCAACTGAACCTTTGGCACCTTCCCCAAGCCATAGTTGGTATCAATCTTACCTGATTGGGAATTGTGTTTACTTATTGTCTAATTTGCTTATAGTAGGTTGATGCATAGTTATACTAGTAAGTAAACATTTAAGGTCACCTATGGCTGCAACTTAACTCTTCCCATAGGTATGTTATTCACCTTGACCTCGAAGGAGGGAAGCTCCAATGCAATTATCGAATCTCAAAAGATTGAGCAACTATAACAAAAAGTTTCTAAGTAGCTTACCAAGATTGTAGCCAGACAATAGGAGTTGAAAAACAAGGAAGAAAGGCCATGAAGTCTAGTTTTAGAGATTTGGTTTGGATTCACCTCAACAAGGATTGGTTTCTTAGCTATAGAATAAATAAATGATCTTCCCGAGTAGATGGGCCTTTCAAAGTCCTATGATCTCCACCTACATAAAGGTTATGGAGTGTCTCCAACCTTTAGTGTTAGCAACTTGACTCTATATGTGCTAGAGAAAGAACTATAGGAAGAACCCTATAATTTGAGGGAAATTCTTTAACATCCCTAAGGGGATGATAGAAATCTGACCACTAATCCTATTAATCAAGCCAAGAACTAGAGACTTCAAAAGCATTCTCCAAGTTTATATATATAAGTGATTTAACAATTACCATTCTGTCTCTCCATGTAGAAAAAACTAGAAAGGACAATTATTTTCAATAAATAAACCATATTCAAACTCCTATAACTAATATAGCAGAAGCATTTTAAAACTTAAGTACAACAACAATCTCAAACATATCTAAACTAAACAACGTCATCTAATGTTTGTCTTCATCATAATCACCATGCATATCTTACACACATATATATATACATATATATACGACAAAGGGTACTCTTCTTTGTCCATGAGTCTAAACCAAACAAAATTATACATATACAACAATAAAGACTCCCTACTATCCATGAGTGTAAGTCCTTCCATACCATACATAAATAATATATATATGAAAATGGGTCCTCTCCACTGTCTATGAGTCCAAGAGTCTTTCCATACCACACATGAATATATCTATACCACATCATCTTAAATCTACTCAGATCATTTCGGTATACGACTCCACTAGGGACTACATCACATACTAATCATCAAAGTACCACCCTGAAGTCATTGACTTTCTCTCAGTTCCTCAGGCCTACCCAAACACAATCACACACAACCAGTCACTTTGATTTTCAACATTAATTTAATTCACATTTCTAACCAACGTGCATAAACAACAAGCACAATATACACGTACCTATTAAGCAACAAATGATTCCTCCACACTCCTGTAATCTCTCACTCCTCAACCTTATTCAAATTCACAATTACACACACTTAGAGTCAAAAGTGAACAAAATACAATGGAATAGTAAGTTTCCAAGAACAGAACAACTATGTGAGTGGCTGTGTAGAGGGATACAAGAGTGAACACAACTGTGTTAGTGGCCATGTGCCTTTTTGTGTATTTTTATTAATCCAGCACACCCATGTATATGGTTATGTATTTGGTTGTGTGCTTCAACACGGTAGGATACACAACTATGTATAATGGTAGTGTACCTTTTTGTGAATTTATGCAATTTGGCACACTTAAATACATGAGTGTATACCTAGCCATATAGTACATTGTTCTATTGTGAACTCCTTTTTCCTCTTCTCCAATTGTTCTCTTATTCTAATTCCTATAAATCTAAGTCTAATTGATTAATTAATTTGCTAATCCTAATACATTACATGGATTTATGCTCTTACTTCTTTCAAATCACAATTGAGATACTAGAATCGCCTATTCCTATGCCCTTTTTAACTCAATCTTGATTCTGAATTCTAACAACATGTTATCTAAATTTTATTAGAGTTATGAATCCAAAATCTTAGGCATGTATTTTAGTGATTGAAACCCTTACTTGGCAGAAAGAGGTTAATTTATATTGCTTTTCATTAGTTCACTTCATGGGTCTTTAAGTGGGTTTCTATGATTGCAACTATGTGAAAATGAGAAAAGAAGAGTATTAGCTCAAGCAGAGGTTTAAATATCTCAACCTTGAAATGACCAAACTACTCCCATCTCTTTAAGTTATTTATACAATTAACCTTGGTTTTATTTTAATAAATATTAAATAAATATATGTGTACACGAGTATTTAGAAAAAGTGACTTTGCTCAATGATTTATAATATTGAACTTGTTACATACATTTGAACAATCTTACAAACTTGAATATTTGTAAATCAAATAATTTTCATAAATTTCTTGAAAAGTTGATAAATCATCTCAAATATTCATAAATTCACTTTATATTTTATAAAATTAATTATTTTTTAACTTTGATAAACTTTGTTAATAAACTCAAATATTTATTAATACTTCTCATCATTTATATATGTTTAAATTTTATTGATACTTATAAGTCACTAAATACATATACACGACACATATGCTATGTAATACTCACTTCAACCTTTCTCAAATAAAACAGCTTGTCTTGGATGTACACTACAAATGCTATACTTGACAACGGTGTTAAGGGTTTCTCGAAGAATTATGGAAAGTGATTGATTATCATTGAAAATTGGAAATTTTAACAATGTCCACTAATAACTTGAATATCGATCGATCGAAAATTTTATGAATAAAGCAGGTGTGGTTTTCGACGATAACATATCAATGCACTAAGGATTCATAAAGTTTAACGAGAAGGAACATTGTTGGTCTAATTTTTTTTTATTTTATTTTGATTTTATTTTTTTAAATCAAACTTTGTAAAGCATTTGACATGATATAGTCCGTGAAATTTGTCCACCATTCTTAATAGTGTTCCAAAATTTTTTACGAGTATAATAATGTTATTCACTGATATCACGAATCATCACAACAAATAGAGGATCCTTTCTCTATATATTTTTCAATAAATGGGAAGGTGACTCTACAAAGGTCGCACGTATCCATATTCATAATGAAATTTCACGTGAGAGAAAGACAACTCCGTTGCCGCGTATGCGACACCGTCCTACGCGTATCTACTCCACGTTAAATAGCCTTGATGGGCATGTAATGCCCAACTATTCTTTCCGTATGGTTTAGAGTGTAATCAAAATCAATTTGACTTCTCATCATGTATGATCGATGGGCAGGGTGCTTTTTGTCGTATTCGTTCGCGACACGAGTGTGGTCTCCCATTACACATTCTTTTCAAACCAATGCATGAATCGCTCGTTTGTCGTGTAGGGAAGTTAACTGGTGAACCGAAGTTGCCGTTTGTTTATATGTAGAGAAAGATTTTCTTTCGTGGGGGCATTAATACAAATGTACAAGTTTAGATGCATTGGACGGAGTTTGTTTTGGGTCTTATACGTGTGGGAGCAACAAACGTTATAACAGAAGATGAAACCACATGCTTGTCACTTTTGATATGATCAAACCATATATATAATATACTAATCATTCTTTTTTTTTAGAATGGTCCCATTAAATGCTTCCAATTAATACTTATTAAGGACAGAAAAGAAAACTTTGACATTATGGATTATTCATTACTTGCTTTATGAAAAAAATTAGTACATAAAAAGGTATATGTTTATCTATTTGGATCTTTAACGGGGATACTTGAAACACGCATTGGTATTCCCTTTTTTACAAATCCCCCTTGTTAAAGCCCGATGCTAGAGTTGAACACCACTAATCCATTGCTTCAACTTGCTTGCTATTATTAATGTTATATTTTTTGAAGAATGATTTTAGTCAGGATTTAGTCGTTGATATAACATTGGATGTATTATATATATTGAACTACCACTTGTACTGAATTGCTAGTTGGTATAAAAGCAAGGTACTGCTCAGATATGCAGTCACAATAGGGATTTTTTAAGTCTAAAAGAAGAACAATTATTGGTTGGTTCAAATGCCCAAAACTTGGGAAGTTGGCTTCTTCTGAGATTTTTACCAAACGTATGCCAACTTGGTTTGGACGACTAAGAAGAGGCTTACAACATCCGAATTATTCACCAATAATGCCTGTTAAAGTGTAAATGTATTATATGTACTCATTATCAAAATTCAGTGAAGTGAAGCATTTCAATCTTATATTTATGTCTGTAGTTTACATAAGTCGTTTAAATCTTTTGTATTTTGCAATCATACCAAAAAAAAAATCCTCTATTGGTAATTCTTGAACACCTTTACCAAAACGTTTTGATACAAGAACTTATACTAAGCTTAACTAATAAAGTAAGTTCCTTGACCATTTTGGGTCTATCCTAGGTTTCTTGACATAAGTTCTTGTGCTAAGAGCATTTGATAGAGTGCTCTTAGTGTTAATTCTATGGAATTTTTAAATATTGGATTCTATAAAGAGTAGATAAAAATATTAAGGAATTTTTTATTTTTAAGAATCTCATAAATAAAATGGAGAGTTCTTTAAGAAAGAGAATTCTTTAAAATAATGATGTAGTACTAAAAAAAAAAAAAAAAAAACTTTCTAAGAAACTTATCGGTGAAGTTGCTTTTAGTGCACTTGGCATATTTTCCAAGACTTAAAAACCCCACTTTGAGGTCCTTCAGCATTGGCAAGGTGCTTCAAAATATTTGAGGCCCTTTATGAAGGAATCCAAAAATTTATCATTTTTTTTTAACTTTTATGTTAGTTTGTGTATATTTTCTATATTATGAATTTCATAAATAATATTAATAAATATGAAAATAAAAGTTTTTAAGAACTTTAAAAAAAAAGTAACGTAGTCCTTAAATAAGAGAGCTCCTTATAATATTATCGTAGCACATAGATACCTCAAATAAGGTCCTTAGTGTTAGAGATGGTCTTATAAAAGTGTTTAAAAGAAATTGACATGCTTAAAATGCCATCATAGTTAGTAAACTGGGTAAATAAATTATTGTAAATTCAAAGCCTCTAGCAAATAAAGTTTTACAAAATCATTGTTCACCACGAACACTTATTATTCAAATTTAATTCGTTATATTAGAAGATTAGTATTGATATTACTAAATTATGAGAATTTGTGTACCACATTCTTGAGGCTCATCTAACTTTTCCAACTTTGTTAATTTTGGAGGCTGGACTTTAGTAAGTATTGACTCTTGTGGAATCTTTATTGATGCCAATTTATCTTTTGTTTCGACAACGAGTATTTTGACTCACTCAAAAAATAGAAAACTTAATCAAATTTTCAAAAGATATACGTAATCTTTATTCTATTTATCCATCGAATTAAAACTACTTGTCGTACTTTATCATGTATATGAATTTTATTACAATTGATATGTACTTAATAAAAATGCCTAGATGAATTACTATAAAATAATATTAAAGTGACTAAGGACATTTGGCATTTCAAATAATTTTAGTTAAATAAATTTAGAAACGATATGCAGACTTTAGGTGATGGTCATGTAGAGATAGTTTATTTTGGATAGTTATTTGGATGATGTTTACCTAATGATAAGTTACTTTTTATGATTATTTTTTATGACTACATAATTATTTATATTTTTAGACACTTATGATGCGGGTGCGGCATTCATCAACATTAATTTAAGGCATGAAGAGATATGGGAGTTGTATACTTGTGATACTTCATCCATTAGGTGTAGCCAAGTGTAAGTGTCCCATTACGTTTCCTATGACACACAGGGCTACTTGATATAAATTAATTTGGGATTTGATGTTCTAGGTGATGAGATCCATGATGAGAGTCAAGCCGGAAGAAGGAATGTAGATCCTCTTGAAGTGCCGCCTGGACCGATCACAAGAAGTCGAGCGAAACGACTCAATGAAGCACTTAACGAGTTGATAAAGGATGTCCATGAAGTCGGGAAGGATTGGGGCAATCATGAAGTTGGAATGGATTGGAACAACCATAGGAAGACCCTTGCTCTTATACAAGTCACACCGGACACGGGTTGAAGAGGGCGTGTACTTTCAAGGCACGGCCGTGTAGGACTCTCAAGATTGCCTAGAATCATACACGGCTAGATACACAGTTAAAAGGCACGGTCGTGTATGGAGTCAAGCAAATCCACAGAAAGATACACGGCTAAAGTATACGGGCATGTATGTTGCCAGAAGTTGCACAGACAGATACACGGTCAAAGTACACGGGCGTGTATGTTGCCAGAAGTTGCACAAACAAGTACACGGCCAAAGTATACGGGCGTGTACACAGGCCGTGTATCCCCTGTCGGCCAGCTTGTTCTATTTCGCGTTTTTATGTCACTTAACTAAACTACGTCGTTTTGGACTTGTTTTTTACACGAATTGTAACCCTAGTATAAAAGCTCCTAGGGTTTAGAACATTAGAGAGAAGACATCATTGAACATTAAACACTTTTGAGAGGCACCTCTCTTGGTTCTTCAAGAACTTAATTCGAACTTATCGGATTGATTTCCGTGGCGTTCATCCCGACTTATCAATCGGTTTTCCATCCCGATTGTGGCGTCTTCACTTTTATACCAAGGTTCTTGTCTCGCTTATAGACAACGGGTCTCGGTTTTCCACTTTAGGTGTTTGGGCGTCTTAGGCAACGAATTTCCGAACGTATTGGTATTGGGTTTCGTCACGAGTTGGCGTGGTTCGTATCAATTTGGTATCAGAGCTTAGGTTTGTCAAAACATCACGTTCGGTTGAGGAAGGTAATATCAAAAACCCTAACTCCAATCATTCATATCAATTATCGTGTTCAATTCCGCAATATTAATTGTCTTTTGATAGTGTAGTATTTACTAGTCGATTGTAAAAAAAAAAAAAAAGTAAAAATCATGACCAAAAAAAAAGAAGGGAAAAGAAAAGAAAAGAGAAACGTGATCAAAAGCCAAAAAAAAAAAAAACAAAGACAAAAAAAAAATCGGATAGAAAAATAGAGGAAAATTTTACGAACCCTAGAGTTGGTTTTGAATTCTACGGAAGGAAATTGATGTAGTTCGGGTTAGTTCCAAGAGAATTGAGAAGAGGAAATTGGTGAGTGATATCATCGTTGTTTGTGAGAATACACGAGTGACTGTGTGATATCATCATTTGAGCGAAACACGTAAGGGAGTGTATCGTGAGGTTTGATCATATATATATTTGTGTTGTACTAATCTTTTCTGCAGGAACTATGTCGAGACAACATTCTCCGGAAGGTGAGAGGGGAAGGTTTGATGCTAGATTAGTAATTGAGGCGTTGAGGGGAGAAATGAAGAGGATGTTCCAAGAAGGAATGGAACAAATTCATGAGACGGTGGAGCAAAGACTAGAGCAATCCACAAACGTATTCCAAGGGCATAAGAGGGAGAGTCGTTCTAGGAGAGTACCGAGGGGTGGAGATGAAATGTCGGGAGATGACTTTGATGAGCCTTCTGTTGGGAGTTATAGAGGTTATAGTGGTCGGAATAGAGGGACTAGAGATTGGGAAGATAGAGGAGATAGGAATAGAGAGGATGATCAATTGAGTAGCATAAAGATGAAGATTCCTCCTTTCCAAGGGAAGAATGATCCCGAGGTGTATTTAGAATGGGAGAAAAAGGTGGAGATGGTGTTTGATTGTCACAACTATAGTGGGAGAAAGAAGGTGAAACTTGCTGCCATTGAATTTTCAGATTATGCTATAGTGTGGTGGGATCAATTAATGTTGAATAGAAGAAGGAGTGGCGAGCCACCTATTGAGTCTTGGGAAGAGATGAAAATAGTGATGAGAAAGCGGTTTATACCTGCGTATTACTATCGTGAATTGCACAACAAGTTGCAAACTCTGAGGCAGGGAAGCCGAAGTGTAGATGAGTACTTCAAGGAGATGGAAGTCACTATGATTAGGGCGAATGTAGAAGAGGATAGAGAGGCTACAATCGCTAGATTCCTTGCTGGGTTGAATAGAGAAATCCAAAATGTGGTTGAATTGCAGCATTATGTAGAATTGGAGGATATGGTTCACATGGCTATAAAGGTTGAGAACCAGCACAAGCGGAAGGGTAGTAGTATTGCACGATTTCAACAGGGTAATGGTTCATCCACTTGGAAGACTAATCAATGGAAGAAGGAAGAAAAGCCTTTACCTACCAAACCAAAAGGGGAGCTGAGGCAAGCGAGTTCTACTCCTGGTAATCAAGGTAACCCTGAATCTTCTACTTCTAGAAATCGTGACATTAGATGCTTTAAATGTCAAGGTGGAGGCCATATTGCTAGTCAATGTCCAAATAGGCGTGTGATGATTTTGCGTGATGATGGTGAGTATGAGACTGAGGGGGATAGTGAAGAAGATGATATTCCACCATTAGAGGATGTTAGTGATGATGAGGAGCCTGCAATGGGAAGGCTAGTGGCAGTAGTGAAGCGAGCGCTGAATGTGCAGGTGAAGGAAGAAGAGGAGGTGCAAAGAGAAAATATATTTCATACTAGATGTTATTTAGGAGATCACATTTGTAGTTTGATCATTGATGGAGGGAGTTGCACCAATGTAGTGAGCAATTTTATTGTTGAGAGGCTGGGGCTCAAAACTGTTAGAAACCCTAGTCCATATAAATTGCAGTGGTTGAATGATAGTGGTGAGACTAAGGTGAGTAAGCAAGCCTTGATTGGTTTTCGCATTGGTAGGTATGAGGATGAGGTGTTATGTGATGTAGTGCCAATGCAAGCATGTCATGTGTTGTTGGGGAGGCCATGGCAATTTGATAGGAAGGTTGTTCATGATGGCTTTTCTAACAAGTATACGCTTGTTCACCAAGGAAAAACTTTTAACCTTAAACCTTTAACACCTAAACAAGTGTATGAGGACCAATTGCAGCTACAACGGTCTTTTGCAAAACATAAGGTGAGTGAAAAGCAGAGTGAGAGTGAGAGAGCAAAAGACAATGAGAAGAAAAAAAAATATAAAAGTCAAGATCAAAAGGAAAAGGAGAAGAAGGCTGGAAAGAGTGTGAGAGGCCAAGTTGAAGGGGAATCAACTTTGGTGGTGAGTGAAAATGAGAGGGCAGCCTTGCAAAAGGAGAGTTGTGTGGCAAGAGCGAGTGTAGTAAGGAGAGCGTTAGTGATGAGGCAACTTATGTTGTTGCTGGTTTTTAAGGAAACATGTTCGACTACTAACGACTTATCTAACTCTTTGCCTAGTTGGTTGTGTCTCTTGTGCAGGACTTTGAAGATGTCTTTCTTGAGGAGATTCCAAAAGGATTACCACCTGTTCGAGGTATTGAGCACCGGATTGACCTTGTACCCGGAGCATCAATTCCAAACAAGCCAGCTTACAGGAGCAATCCGGAGGAGACAAAGGAACTCCAAAGGCAGGTCGATGAATTAATGGAGAAGGGGTACGTGAGAGAGAGCATGAGTTCATGTGCAGTGCCGGTGATTTTGGTGCCTAAGAATGATGGGACATGGAGAATGTGTGTTGACTGTCGCGCCATCAACAACATCACGGTAAAGTATCGTCATCCCATTCCTCGCTTAGATGATATGTTAGATGAGTTACATGGGTCTAGTGTCTTTTCTAAAATTGATCTGAAAAGTGGATATCACCAAATTAGAATGAAAGAAGGTGATGAATGGAAGACTGCATTTAAGACAAAATATGGATTGTATGAGTGGTTAGTAATGCCTTTCGGGTTAACTAATGCACCTAGTACGTTTATGAGACTTATGAACCATGTTCTGAGGACATTTATTGGAAAATTTGTGGTTGTCTATTTTGATGACATTCTTATTTACAGCAAAAATTTGGAAGATCATATGTCACACTTGAGGGATGTTTTAGAAGTGCTTCGAAAGGAACAATTATATGCTAACCTCAAGAAGTGCACTTTTTGCACAGACAAACTTGTGTTTCTTGGTTTTGTTGTTAGTGCGCAGGGAATACAGGTTGATGAAGAAAAGGTTCGTGCGATCCAAGAATGGCCTAGTCCAACCAATGTAAGTAATGTGCGGAGTTTCCATGGACTAGCGAGCTTTTACAGGAGGTTTGTGAAGGATTTCAGCACCATTGCAGCACCACTTACTGAGGTAATTAAGAAGAACGTGGAGTTCAGCTGGGGAGAGCAACAAGAGAAGGCCTTTCAGACACTTAAAAATAAGTTGACTCAAGCACCATTACTTGCTTTACCTAACTTTACTAAAACGTTTGAAATTGAATGTGATGCTTCAGGATTAGGTATTGGGGCAGTGCTTATGCAGGAGAGAAGACCGATTGCATTCTTTAGTGAGAAGCTAAGTGGGGCAACCTTGAATTACCCTACTTACGACAAAGAGCTATATGCATTGGTTCGAGCCTTGGAGACGTGGCAACACTACCTTTGGCCAAAAGAGTTCGTGATCCACACTGATCATGAATCCTTGAAGTATTTGAAGGGGCAACACAAGCTGAACAAAAGGCATGCTCGTTGGGTGGAGCTTATTGAAAAATTTCCATATGTCATCCACTACAAGCAAGGTAAAGAGAATGTAGTTGCTGATGCACTTTCAAGAAGGTATACTCTTATCTCTACTCTTAGTTCTAGACTGCTTGGTTTTGATCACATTAAGGAATTATATGCTGCTGATCGAGATTTTTGTGAGGAGTATGTGCAATGTGAGAAGAGTGGGCATGGAAAATTTTATAAACATGATGGATTCTTGTTTAGGGAGAGTAAATTGTGCATTCCAATGTGTTCTTTAAGAGAATTACTTGTCAGGGAGTCTCATGGAGGAGGTTTAATGGGACACTTTGGAGTAGCAAAAACATTAGGGATATTGCAGGAACACTTCTATTGGCCTCACATGAAACGAGATGTTGAGAGAATTTGTGACCGATGTGTCACATGTAAGCAAGCGAAATCTAGAGTCCAACCTCAAGGACTTTACACCCCACTTCCCATTCCTCATGAGCCTTGGGTAGATATTTCTATGGATTTTGTGTTAGGATTACCCAGGTTTAGACATGGCCGGGATTCTGTTTTTGTAGTTGTTGATAGGTTTTCTAAAATGGCACATTTCATTCCTTGTCACAAAACGAATGATGCTTGTAATATTGCTAATTTATTCTTTAGGGAAGTTGTGCGGTTGCATGGTATGCCTAGAACAATTGTATCAGATAGGGATGCTAAGTTCTTCAGCTACTTTTGGAAGACTTTGTGGGCTAAGTTAAGAACTAAGTTATTGTTTTCTACTACTTGTCATCCACAGACTGATGGTCAAACTGAGGTAGTGAATCGAACTTTATCTACTTTGTTGAGGGCTGTAATTAAAAAGAATATTAAAAGTTGGGAGGATTGTTTGCCGCATGTTGAATTTGCTTATAACCGTACAGTGCATTCTGCTACTAAATTTTCTTCTTTCAAAATTGTGTATGGTTTTAATCCACTAACTCCTTTAGATTTATCACCTTTGCCTATTTCTGAGTATGTTAATTTAGATGGCAAGAAGAAGGCTAAATTTGTTCAACAGATCCATGAAAAGGCAAGGCTGAACATTGAGCGACGAACAGAGCAGTATGTGAAACAAGCCAACAAGGGTCGTCGACAAGCTGTTTTTAAACCTGGCGATTGGGTTTGGGTGCACATGCGCAAAGAGCGGTTTCCCATGCAGCGTCGATCTAAACTACTTCCTAGAGGCGATGGACCATTTCAAGTTCTTGAGCGCATCAATGACAATGCATACAAGATAGATTTGCCTTGTGAGTATCAAGTAAGTGCCACATTTAATGTTACTGATCTGAGTCCTTTTGATGTAGGTGATAATTTGAGGACAAATCCTTTTCAAGAGGAGGGGAATGATGAGATCCATGATGAGAGTCAAGCCGGAAGAAGGAATGTAGATCCTCTTGAAGTGCCGCCTGGACCGATCACAAGAAGTCGAGCGAAACGACTCAAGGAAGCACTTAACGGGTTGATAAAGGATGTCCATGAAGCCGGGAAGGATTGGGGCAATCATGAAGTTGGAATGGATTGGAACAACCATAGGAAGACCCTTGCTCTTATACAAGTTACACCGGACACGGGTTGAAGAAGGCGTGTACTTTCAAGGCACGGCCGTGTAGGACTCTCAAGATTGCCTAGAATCATACACGGCTAGATACACGGTTAAAGGGACTCTTGTGGAATCTTTATTGATGCCAATTTATCTTTTGTTTCGACAACGAGTATTTTGACTCACTCAAAAAATAGAAAACTTAATCAAATTTTCAAAAGATATACGTAATCTTTATTCTATTTATCCATCGAATTAAAACTACTTGTCGTACTTTATCATGTATATGAATTTTATTACAATTGTTATGTACTTAATAAAAATGCCTAGATGAATTACTATAAAATAATATTAAAGTGACTAAGGACATTTGGCATTTCAAATAATTTTAGTTAAATAAATTTAGAAACGATATGCAGACTTTAGGTGATGGTCATGTAGAGATAGTTTATTTTGGATAGTTATTTGGATGATGTTTACCTAATGATAAGTTACTTTTTATGATTATTTTTTATGACTACATAATTATTTATATTTTTAGACACTTATGATGCGGGTGCGGCATTCATCAACATTAATTTAAGGCATGAAGAGATATGGGAGTTGTATACTTGTGATACTTCATCCATTAGGTGTAGCCAAGTGTAAGTGTCCCATTACGTTTCCTATGACACACAGGGCTACTTGATATAAATTAATTTGGGATTTGATGTTCTAGGTTTTCTTTTTCTCAATTTTTTTAATATATAAAATAATAATTAAAATTGTCTAAATTCTTAAAATTCCTTGCAACATTATTGTGATGTTATTTTATTTCTTATAATTTGAATAATTGATTATACTTGTTAGAATGTCAAAGAGATAAATTGAAGAAAATTCAATGAGTTAATTTAGTGGTCAAATATTTAGAATTAAGTATCTTTTTTTTTTTCTTTTTGCAATCATGAAAGTAAAATAGAAATCTATCTTTTTTATTTTTTATACCCACTTAGATCTTTTTTTTTTTTTTCAAAACCACGCAGATCTTATTTCAATCATCTAAAATGTTCCATTTAAGATAAAAAAATGTGAACTACATATAGAATGTGCGATATCTCATGTGACTAGTCCAAAATGGACTATGGAAAAGTATTTATAGTGGCTTGTAATTATAAGAATAAAGTTAATACTAGTTACAAATATTTGAGATAAATAATTTAAAAGGCTTCCAATTGGCAAATGATTCGAGAATGAACCAAGGTAAAACTTAGTGGGTTTGTTCTGACTCAATTTGGAGAAGTGGTCCAAAAAGGGTAAGAAGTATCACTAGGATGCATGATAACCTAAGGAAGAGCATGGCAAGAATAAAATTGCACATTAAAGGAAAGGAAAGAATTAGATTCTGTTGTGAAGCCTCATGACAAGTAAATTGCGTATTTAAAATAAGAAATTATAAATACCTTATGTAAATAAAATTCTATATAAATTATAGGAAGGTAAGAAGTTATTTATAAAGATTTATATAATTGAAGTAGTAAATATTAAGTTAACACTAGACAAAAACGATTTTTGAGCACTATTGGTTGAAAGGATGCATTAATCATCTATTATGTTAGATATTAACAATATAATATATATATATATATATATATATGTATATGATATATAATACGACGAATATTTATAATTTAGCCAAAATCTCGAAAAATATGTCCAATAATGGAAAGAGAGATACCAACGTGACAGGCAACGTCAATAATGTTTGAAGCAACCAGAGCCTGAGAGACAGCTCCAGCGTGTTTTGTCCAAAATTTTGCCCGCGTTCCTTGAACCTAAAATAATGAATACTGGAGCTGTAGAAAGCTTCCCATGTCTTCCAAAAACGTCACTTCAATCGAATTCCACTCTCACGGACAAGAGATCCTCCAAAGGTAAAATCCACAATTGGCTGTCACATCCCCGAAAAGCTTCAGGTCCCTTCCGAGCGGCGTATGTTTGACGCTACCATTAACATTTAACAGTCCATTCCCGCATCTTATTAAGTCGTGAAATGGAATTTTTTTCTTTTTTAAAATTTAGTAAAATAGAATTTACAGTTTCAAGACTAGTTTTAAAGTTGTAAAATAATGATTGAATCTAATGATTTCCCGTCTACTGCTTCTCTAAATAAAATCTTGGATTCCTTTAGGCTACGAAATATGCATTTTATTTTTCAAAGACAACCCTTTAACCATTTGTTGATTAATCAATATTATTTATCATTTTCTAAATATAATATCCCATCTTCCAAAATGTCCACTTACCATATACTATTTCCTTTGTACTTAGAAAACAAGTCATTATATCATTTCTAAACGAAGCATAAAATTATTAAAACTTTGAACTTGAGCCATTGAACATAGAATATATATTTATAAGGCACTTCACTTTCCAGCAGAACAACCTTCACATAAAAAATTTTGATCATGGCCTTTTACTTTTAAATTTTAACCTTTTAAGTTTGAGGTACAACATTCTATTTCATATAAAACAATTAAAAACATCTATCGCAAAATATGCTTAAATGCTTAAAATTTCATATCCTTATAAATCTACCAAAATGCATCTATGATCACTAACATCTATATTAAGCACTTTACAAACACTTCTTACATCTAATCATGCAAAATGGCATTGCATTATGTGACACTTTTGATATACAAGTCATAACAAAACTTATGACCCGTTTACTTCACTAAATGAAATAAGGTTGTAATGGAACAACTATTATGGTGAATTAATATAATGTTGTTTATTTGAATGTAATGGAATTATTACTACATTGTTTACTTAAGGGAATAAGGGTGGAATAATAAATGGTTTAACGAAAGAATCCTTAAATGTCGATACATAATATTAAAGCCTGAAATTAGATTACATCTCCAAAAAAACCGTAATCCTCAATTAACCACAGTGAGGAACTACGTAGGCGTCTCTGAGATCTATGCTACTGTCAAATTTCTGCTATTGTAAGTGACATTAGAATAAACCTGTTCAAGTCAAGTATTTTCAAGAATACAAAATACCTATTGGTTGTCTAAAGCATTATGAAGTACAATAGCATACGAGGTATGTCATACATAAGTCCCATGTTAATAATTATGGAAATGCCATTCCTTTGTCCTATTAAAAAAAAAAAAACAAATATCAACAACCGAGAACAACGTGCCATTTTTAACTTTCCTCTAAAAGCATTTTGACATACGTTGTACGATGTGATAGGTCAAGCTTATAGAGGACGTCGACATTATCTGGCATCCGTGGGTGCTTAATTAATGCTTGATACAATTCTCTCTCAAATAAACCTTCAATTGTGGATAAAAAGCTTGTTAGTTCAGTTGCATCAACTCTAGGCCAATCCATTATCAATTGATTGACACATGTTTATATTGTATCCCTCAATTGTTGCATTCCAGCCTGGAAATGATCCATTGTCGTAGATAATTCTACCCTAAGCATAGTTGTTGTTTGACTTCACCTCCTCTTTGAACTTGGACAGGTTGCACTTTGGTGGATGGAGTCCATATCAACATCATCTCCCAAGGGTATGATATCATCCGGGTTCTAAATTGGGGGGTCTTCTTTGTCTAACTCCTCAATGATGTCTTCAGCAGTTTGTGCATCCTAACTTGTTGCACGATCCTTGGCATAAATCATTGACAACTCATTCAAGTGTGGGAAACTCCTTGTCATGAAGGGACTGGCGTCTTTATAACTCTATAAGATTGACAAAATGAAAATATAACATCAATCCTTTATTGACCTGATATAAAAAATGATAATAAAAGAAATATATGAAGCACATACCGAAATATAAGACTCCTACACCAACTTCTTCACTACTACTATCTTCCTTGAATTATCCCATCCGAATCCGCTCATGCCCTTCCCATATACCATGTCACACACTATGCTCCAATCATTTTTCACTATTCGAATGCATGACTTAATGTGGGGTCTTGCCTTTAATGCATAGTTTGGTATCCTTTACATGAGCATTTACTCCAACTCATTTAGATAACCACTCTTGAAACCAATTTTAGCATTGTGTGTCCCTCTATGGTGCAACTCAATCATGTATGCCAGTAATGCATCATCCTCAGACACTGTCCACATCCACTTGCTTTGCTTCATTCGCTTGGGATCAACATCTGTAGATTGCACTTCCTCCATGCGTTATGACAAAAATAAATAGCACCTTCAAGCATGGAAACAAACAACTATAGAATGCAATGTTAGAAAAGATCACATCAAAGCAATAAAGATTTCATATAGCATGAAAAATTAAGGAGTACACCATCACTAATGGAAATGGCATAGCAATTATAGGCAAATGCACGTAGAAATACAATCCAAATATCCATTTTGCAAGCTGTGTTACCATAATAATCTATGCAAATCATTGTTAACTACATCCACATCCATTCCAGTCGTTGAACATCTCATTTACTAGAATTTGTCTCTAATTTGACCATGTGTCGTTGTTCCTAAGTGTGCGAATCATATTGGCCTCATTATCCATTGAATAATCCTAGTGCCCTCCATTAAATTGTCTAGCAGATCAGAATTCATCTCCATCCTGATGAAGTTATGGAGCAAATAACATGCTAGAATAATTCAATTATAGACTCACACATGATAAACAAATGGGCTCCTAAGAATGGCCCATCGCATCTTCAGCATACCAAAACACCTCTCAATCACATTTTTGGCTGAAGCATAGCTTATGTTGAACAACTCTTCAATAGTTCTTGGTTGATACCCTTGACACCACTTATGTAGATGATACCTTTGTCCATAAATGGAGTAAAGAATCCCTCATGGCTAGGATAGCCTCCATTAATGAGGTAATAGCAACCTACATAAACATACATTATCAATTAGCAAATATAATTATTGTTTCAAAATAGAAGTATTAAAAATGAATCAATAAACATATCGTATTGTGTGGAACTTTCAGGCCATTCCTCTTAGTGAGTGCATCTTAGAGAATCCTACTATCGGTAGCAAATCCTTCCTACCTTGGCAAAACATAAACGAAAAGCATGTTTAGTGTACATGCTTCAAGAACATTAGTAGCAATTTCAGTCTTTTGAGTTCTCTATCTACCTTTGTTAATCCATGGCACTTTGATTTGGATATGCGTCCCATCTAAAGCACCCAAACACTTTTACAATCGCATAAAAGTTATTCCACCTCCGTCCAAATCTTAAGAAATTTTTGTAATGTGAAATTTACCTTGAAAAATCTCCACTGTTCATCACTACAGTTATTTGGAATGGGTTCAGGCTTCTTCAATAAATGATGATGTAGTCCCAAGGTAGCATGCAATACTAAACGAAAATATCAACTAACTATTCGGCCAGACCTCTTAAAGTTATGCTTAATGACTTTATTTTTTGCATGGTGGGCAAATATATGCAAAAACATTGCAACTTGCTTATCCACATAGAGATGCCTAGTTTCCTTTAATTCACCTATACGGTCTAACATTTCACACAGTTTTGCAAATGCACGTCTATCTACTCTCAACTGTTCAACACAAGTTATATCATCACAACGAACAAGTTTCCTAATTTTTTCATGGTGTTAATAAAAGTTTAATTCATACAATCGAACAGTTAGCGGATGGGTATGCAATGCCAATGCATGCAACAACAACATAATGCGATGTGTAATATTGTAGTATTCTACTAAGAAAGCTAAAAGAAAACAAAGTATCTTCTTTCTCCTTTGTGATACATGGAGATTGAAGCTCGACTCATCCATAGCTACAATTAAACGCTATGGATTTGACAAAGAAATAAAAATATAATATAACAACTACTAAGAAGAAGTAACCATAATATTTAGAAATTGACTACCAATGAGCTTCAAGCATATATAAAAATCAAATAAATGGCAATGATGCTTGCTAGACATAATATACATAATGTAAAAACAATCATCATGTTTTACAGTATAAATGATCACTCGCTAAACAATTTAATACTTATGAACACACTTACAAAGAGTAAGCTTAGCCAATATTATCTATTACTATGTCTATACACATATAGCATCGGAAACTAGCATCCTGTTTAGGGTGGTAATTGCGGGGCGGGCAAAAAAAAATTGACCCGTAGAGGTGCGGGCCATTTTGGCCCACGCCCGCTTGACCCGCGAGGCAGGGCTGGCAATTCCTGAGGGTGGTGAGCCAACCCGCCGGAAAACGCAGCCTGCCTGCGAGCTGCCTTGCACTGACGTGGACGACACGACCCTGGACAACACGAAGATGACATGGCCATGGGGATATGAAGAGACGACTGACAAGTGACGACGCCGTCCGCACTCCACCGCCGTCGACTGGTGCTGACACGACCCTAGACATGACGAGGACGACGTGGCCGTGGGGATATGACGAGACGACTGACGAGTGACGACACCGTCCGCACTCCGCCGCCGACCGCGACCGCAACCACAAGCAATTAAGTTGGACTGCACCTTCCTTCTCCAGTTCTCCTTCGCAGAAGTCAAACACACACACACCACACTCTGCAGCCCAGTCGCACCGTCCGTGCACCATAGCATTTCACAGAAGTCATCACGGCCAGTCGCAGTCGCAGCTCGCAGCCACACCGTCGTCCGTCTGTACACCTCGTCCATAGTCCGCACGCAGTTGGCAGCAGCCCACACGGCCGTGTGTATAAGTTCCACTGCAGTTGGCATCAACCCACCGGCCACCCCATTGTGGTACATAAAAAAACAAATTGCGAGTTGTCGCGGGCTAGCCTGTATTTGCCCGCGGGGTGGGGCGGGCCGACTTTTCTGACCCGCCAGCCTTGTGGGCCAGCCTGCCATGACCCGTGGGCTGGTGCAGGTCAGGGCGGGCCGGCTCATTCGGCCCGCATTACCGGCCCTAATACTATTCAAACATACCATAAAATCAAATAACTCCACAAGTTTCTTTCAACCAAACCAAATGCCTCGTCTACACACGTATTGCTATGTTTTCTTTCAAGAAAAAATACTGGGAAACACGACATCATGCAATACAATCACGTGAGACAAATTTTCAACCATGAAAATTAGGTACCGGTGTTGTACATTCCTTTAAATTCACAACTCGTTATGATCATTTATATTCAATTGAAAGAAATTTAATTGGTCCTTGACCCATGGCAATGGATGTTTAGTACCATACCTCAGTCAATGATAGCTGCGAAGGAGACAATAGTATTGAACTCCAGCGATGTTATGTCCACAACTATCTTGCGATGGCTAGGGACTTCCACTCTAGCTAACAGAACCACTAGCAACAACAATTGAAAGCTCCACCAATAGATGAGACACACTCCACAACCAGTGGCGACGATAGAGGCCAATAGTGGTACCAATTAGCAACAATGGGGGTAGATCCACGATTGAGATCGACGACGATGGGGGTAGATCTACGACAGTAAGGTTGGATAGAAGCAACTGCAATGCAGCTGGCGATGACCACGGCGAGGGACGATCGACTTCAGCGACGACGAGGGTGAGGGATGATTGACAATGCAAGAGGACAAGGGCAGATCTATGATGGCAAAGATTGATGGAAGCAGTGATGACGGCGAATCCACCAATAGATCAAACACCACTCTACAACCACCGACGATGACACAAGCGAGTCACGTTTGACTTCAACGATGGTAAGGGTAAGGGACAATGTTCAAATGTACGATGATGGGGATAGATTGATGCTTCCATCGACGTTTCCATTCGCAATAGGCTAATCAATATTCAAACTGACGATCGATGACAATTGGTGACGGGAGCGAAATGGTACATCTGGCGAAATGTGCGTCCATGGCTTCTAATGTGTTTAGGGAAAAGGGACACTGAATTGCTATTACGGGGAATAGGGTATGATGTGCTCCAATGGAATTGCAATATAAAACAAGGATGGAACAAACTATGTAACAATTCCCAATCAAGTGGCGTGAAACCTAACTTGTATGGGAACCCTAATTTACATGATAATTGAGAAAGAAATAATAACCTAATCACTTAGCAGATGTTACACACTAGTAGTAATTAAGAAATGACTTGAAAATTATTGATATTATGCACAATAATCTCAAGTTAACTTGCTACAATTCCTAATGTAGAAATTGATAAGAGTTTGGATACGTGAAAGAGGAAGCCTTCTACGGCAATTGTATCTGATTTTTTAGTTTCGAAAGTCTCCATAAAATCCTCCTTTTACCAGTATTTTTACCTATTCTAAATAAGGAATAATCAACAAGATAAAATATTACATAAACCGTTCCTCGTAGAACAATTGCCAGCCGGTTCTCCATGAGAAATTTAAAACAATGTATAGCCAGTTTCTCTTGCTTTTGTAGGTCAAGAATAGCTCACACATTAAGAATTAGTGTGTTTGTTCGCCATCCTGTAATACCAACAAATGTGTCTGATAAAAATGCAAAAAAATTATATAAAATAAATAAAGACACTATGTGAACATCTTGGTTCCATTTGTTCAAGATGGATTCTCAATGCTAGGTTCTATAGTCCTCTAGCTTTTTGCTTAGTTAATGGATTCTATGGTTGTAGTGGTTTGATTCCCATCATCTCCTTAAGCCTGTGGAAGATTTGCCCTCAAATATAATGAGTCTTTTCCTAGATTGAAAACCTTAGTTTGCATGTGCTACTCGCCCTGAAGTCTTGATTGGCCGGTAGTTTTGTTGATCTGTTCTTGGAACTCGTGTACCTCAGTTGGTGACATAGGAGTCATGACAACCCATTCACCATCCTTTTGAAGTGCATAGGTGTTTCTAAACCCATCATGCAACACTCCCCTATCAAACAACCAAGGTCTATGTAGTAGTATATGAAATGCGTACATAGGAAGAACATCACAAAGAATTTCATCATGGTATTTTTCCCCTATGTTGATTGGAACCTTAACCCTCTAAGTGACATATAGACTGTCTTGTACACTCAACCACTGCAATTTATAGGGATAAGGATGTGGACTAGTGATTAGTTGCAATTTATTTACTATTGCAGTAGCTACTACATTTATGCAACTACCACTATCAATAAAAAGAGCACACGGATTACCTTGAACCCAATTGGGAGTATGAAATAGGTTTTCCCTCTATATGTCCTCAACATCTAGAGATGTAGTCATTACCTTGCACAACACGTCAATAGATAGATATTTATCATTCCCATTATCTTCACGTGTCTCAGCATTAGGATCATTATAATACTCTTGTAGCACTATTGACAAATCAATTGGCTCAAGTATCTCTTCCTTACCCTCCGCATTTTCCACGTCCATAGCAATCATTACCCTTTTATTAGGACACTGAGCAGCCATGTATCCAAAGCCCATGCATTTGAAGTATTTGGTTTGACACATCTTTCCACTTGATGACCCTAGCATTGTTTGTTAGATATCAGCCCCAACAACCGCCTTTCCCTTTCCAAAAATTTCCCTCTCCTTATCAGTAATAGTTGTATTTATGTCCACAATCTTATCAATTCCCCCTATTCCCTTTTGTTTAACCTATTGACTATTTGACCCATAAGGTTTTATAGAAGTTCCATACCTATTGCTTGCTGCTTGAAATGGGTTAGATCGCCTCTATCTCTCCACTTTCAAAGCTAGGTAGATGGCCTCATCAAGGGAGTCATACCTTTAGAGCTCCACAATATAGGCAGTTTCATACTTCAACCCTGACACAAATTGTGTTAAGGCCTGTTCAGGAGGTTTGACTGACCCAAATTTAATCATTAGTGTCTCAGACTCCTATACATATTCGTCAATAGTTTTACCTCCCTGCTTCAACGTTTAGAGAGCATAAACAACTCCTATCTATAGTGCTTTGGTATAAACCTCTTCCTCATAACTCGTTTCATTTCCTACCAGGTATGTATCTCGGCCTCACCATCTCTCTGTCTACTAGTTACAATATTCTTCCACCATAAGGTGACATAGCCTGTAAACTCTACAGTTGCAAGACGAACCCAAGTGTGATCATTAATCTCATAACACTTAAATAGGCCCTCTACCTTATCTTCCCAATCCAAATAATCTTCTATAGAACCCCTTCTAGCAAATGAAGGCATCTGCAACTTTACATATCCCAAGCCTCGAGGCGACCTAAACTCACGGTTTGTGATGTGCTTAAAATGACCAAAGCACATACAAACAACAAATTGAAGCAATTATAATCAACAACCACTCCACAAGAGGCGTAAGCCCCTAATCCCTTATGAACCGAATTGTTAAACCAAGTATGATATGACACCAAATGAAGATATGCTTAAATGATTTAAGCAAATAACATAATCCAATAAAACCAACTCCACAAGAGGCGTGAACAACAATAACAACCAATAACAATTAGCTTAATCAACCCCTTCACAAATTAACCCTAATTCACGAAAATGGAAACTAAAATGGATGTATGGAACAATCAATTGCAAGAATATCAATGGTTAATAAAGGAAATGAACAAAGATTCCAATTCAAATTGGAAAAGTTTCAAATATGAAAATAGAACCCTAAATTCATGTGAACCAAAGGAAACAACAAAAAACACCTAGATATGACTCACTAAGTACAATTTGTAAAACAATAAGAAATGATTGATATTACTCACAATCACTCAAGTTGGTTCTGGCCACAATTTCAATGATGAAATTGATAAGGGATCAATGGCAATGCAAGGGGACTCCTCACAGCCACAAGAGTGTGTTTGTTTTTTTTTTCAAATTATCAAAAGTCTCCTAAAAACCCTAGTTAGCAAGTATTTATACTTGCTCCAATTAGGGTTGAAATGTCTAAAATTACATCTATGCCACTAATGTGGCTGGTCCTAATTCAATAAATACAACCAAATAAAAATGTCCCAAAATGATTACAAAGTAATTGGTTCAATAATAAAATTACAAGTACAAAAATGGTCTTTAAAGAGCTGGTTCTTCAAGTCAAGCAAGTAAATTTGTTGGTCCAGTTCATCTTTTGTTTAGGTCGGTCCATAAATAACCTACAAGCTGAGTCTTAGTGAGTTTTTCCATCACTTTGTAAAACCAGACAAGTATGCTTGCTGGAATACACAACATATTTGTAATAGAAAAGTGGTTAGTATACAAATATTTCAGGGTCGGTTTGTTCAAAGAGGACCCTCATTGCCAATTTTTGAAATCCTTTAACTCTTATCTTGGTGATAGGTCTTGTAGGATTTTGATTCCTATCAGTTTGGGTAAGGCTCATTCTCAAAATTATCATTCCTTTCCTCCCTAAAAGCATGATAATCTCCTTCCATCCTCCTACCCTTATTTACTCCAATAGCTCCTTCTTTGCGTGAATTCTGATGGGCTACTCGAGGTGGGGGTGCCTGTAGATTTACCACTAGTGGTTGTGGCAATGTCATTTGATCTACCCGTATTGCTAATGTGGTAATAATAGTGGTGAGATCCTGCAATTGTTCCTCTAGTGTTCTTCCACTTTCAACACGATGACCTTGACCTCCTCTAACCTGACTATTGGCCTCATTTCCAATCTCACCATTCACACTATCGTTTAACATGGTTTTTTTTTTTTTTTTTGAATTACTCGACAATTTTTTTTTAATACTCACAATCACTCCTTCACAACAACAACACACTCCATTGTTTCAATACACACAATAACATAACATACCTTCACGGCAACAATAACACACTCCATGACACTCATAACACAACATACCTTCACGCTAACAACAACACACCTTCACAGCAACAACAACACCCACGGTTCAACACACACACTCTCATAGTACCATACAACCTCATACCAAAACCTCTATGGTTCAAACACACACATACACAGTATACACACAACCTCACACCAACACCTGCATGGTTCAAATATAACCACACTCACGTACCACTTGTCCTACGGCACAACTTCACTTCAACAAAGTACACTTTTTCAATGCCCAACACACTCTACACACAAAATTCCTTTCACACTTAAGTACACATACATGGCACACATCCATAATCACAATAGCAAATGATTCCATCTCTAGTCAAAGTGCATTAATAGAAAGTTAATGCACAATTACTATATAAAAGTAATTATGGAATCAATTGAAATGACTTTTTAATTCTTCCAAGCTAAGATCTCATGGTAAGAAGAAGAAACAAAATGGCAAATCTAAATCCCACAATTCTAATTCTACAACAAGTAAGGATAACACGACATAATCAACACAATTACACTCTAATGGAATCTATTATTATGATTCCTCACATTCATCCACAACAAGGAACCTTAAATCAATCCCTCCTTCGAGTTTAATTGATAATGATAATTAGAATATGGTACAATTCAACACAAGACCTTCAATTCCACTTCACACAATATCAATTGCGAAATGGAACAACAAGAACCCTAAATCCCTAAATTTTAAATCATGAATTCCCTTCTCAAAATGTAGCTCTAATACCAAATTATGATGTGCTCCAATGGCAATTGCAATATAAAACAAAGATGGAACAAACTATGTAACAATTCCTAATCAAGTGGTGTGAAACCTAACTTGTATGGGAACCCTAATTTGCATGATAACTGAGAAAGAAATAATAATCTAATCACTTACTAGATTTTACACACAAGTAGTAATTAGGAAATGACTTTAAAATTATTAATATTACACACAATAATCCCAAACTAACTAGCCACAATCCCTAACATAGAAATTGATAAAAGTTTGGATGCGTGAAAGAGGAAGCTTTCCATGGCAATTGTATTTGATTTTTTATTTTCAAAAGTCTCCCTAAATGATATGCTTCAATTGATGGATTGCAATTATACATTGTCAATTGAAGAATCAATCAAAAAGTCCAAAAAATGCATGACACCAACAAGTTCTTAAACCCTACATTTCAAATGATATTCACATAATTTACAATGAAAATCAATTGTACTTCCAAAACAAATCAAATGAACAACACAATAGAGACCAATTTCCAACTAAAATGGCATGAACCTTTGATTGGATATGGAACCCTAATTGGCATGAAATATGAACACAATAAGAACAAATCCAATCACTCATTAGATATGACATATTAGTAATAATTAGAATCAACTTAAGAAAATTGATATTATTCACAAAATTCTTAAGCCAATCTCACCACAATTCCACACACGAAATTGATAAGAGATGTGATTTGCATGCAAGGACTCCCTCACGGCAAAGTGTTTGGTTTTATCAAAATCTCAAAAATCCTCTACAAACCCTAGTTAGCAAGTATTTATACTTGCTCTAATTAGGGTTAAAATGTCTAAAAATTACGCATATGCCACTAAGCGGCTGGTTTTAACAACAAATTACAAACAAATCATAAGTCCAAAAAGTGAGTAAAAGTGGCCAGTTTAATAATGAAAATACAAGTAGAAAAGATGGTCTTCAAATGGGTGGTTCTTTAAGTTAATTGAGTACATTGTGGACCGTTAGATGTGAGTCCAAGGATGTCCCCAATTTGATCATCAGTGCATGTTATTTGGCCATCTCGTAAAGATTTATCAATGTACCTGCTATAGTGCAAAAAAATCAAGCATTATTAGGTAAAGAAAATGAACATATGTGGATGTCTTGGATCATACATCTAAATCAGGTTCGCCTATTGCTGGGATTGCAAGGTAGATTCCCATCACTAAAATCCTGCTTTTATAAGTATTTATAACTATTCTAAATAAGGAAAAATCAACATGACAAAATATTACATAAAACTGGTCATCTTGGAGCAATTGCCAACTAGTTTTCCATGTAAAATGCAAAACAATGTATAGCTGGTTTCTCTTGCTTTTTCTGGGTCCAAGAATAACTCACACATCAAGCATTAGTGTGTTTGTTTGCCATCTTGTAATACCGATAAATGTGTCTGATAAAAATGCAAAATAATTATATAAAATAAATAAAGACACTATGTGAATGTCTTGGTTCCATTTGTTTAAGATGGATTCTCAATGCTAAGTTCTATAGTCCTCTAGCTTTTTGCTCGGTTAATGGATTCTATGGTTGCAGTGGTTTGATTCCCATCAGGGTAGGGAATGGCGATTCATCATTTTATGTAATTGCAATTTTGTGTGAATTGCTATTCCGTGAAGTAAACAGTGTAATAGCTATTCCATACATAATAGATCCATAATGGAATAACTATTACGTTCAAGTAAATGTGCCGTTAAACTCTAGAACCTTTGCTGGGGCTAGTGGTCTTTACATAATCATATTCAAACCTCAAGGTATGCTAGCCTTCCATAATAACCACTATTTAAATGTTACATACTTGAAGTGGATTTTTTTTTTAAGACTCTTTGTAGTTTCCTTTCTAAACAAAAGACTTTCTATCATATTCCATTAGCTATAAGCTCATAATGGGTATTAAGTGAGTAAAACTAGTAACAAAACAACCATAACAATCCAATGATACACATTTATAGTTACTATTGAAATCTAAGCACAATTTCAACCATGCATGTAACATGCAGATAACATGCTTATGCATGTGATAAGAACTAGCTAGTATCCTAAGTGAGTGGCACATAGTAGCTCATTCCAAAGGAAAATAGTGAGCAGCACTTGTTGGCTCATTCTAAAGGGTTTAAAGGATGCAATCTATGTGCTATTAAATTGAGTTTTTAGTAAATATGACCTTTAGGTTCTTTCATGTTGTACCATGATTATAGCTAGTCACATTCTAAATATAAACCCAAAGTACACAATCAATAGCAAAGCTTATATATTTAAAGTGAGTGAGGTATTGATGGATTAAAGTAAACATTGAGGACTTAGAGCCTTAGACTTGATAAATTGGTTAGGGAGTCTCAATTCATCAAGAACCATGTGGTACCTTATATGTACAAGAATGTGTGTGTGCAATGTAGTATTCCTTATACTATACACAAATAACATCCTATTGATAAACATTAGCTTGTCCATGCTCGATGACACTAATGCCTAGCTGAGCAAGTGCTTCTCTATGAAGAAATTAGGTAAAGTAACTTATTCCTTTGTAATAGGCTTAAGAGGCTTCTCTACCTAAGTGAGGGCATATACATTGGTAACTTTGATCACTTCAATCTAAAAGATTTAGAAATGAGATTCCTACCAATATCACATGGCATGTAACTCTCTAAAAAGCTGTCTATTTTAAACAACTAAGGAGGGATTGTGCATGAGTCTAGTCTTAAACTCTATAGCTATAAAATCAACTATGTTCATGATGTTGTGTGAAAATATCAAGCTAATCTAGTTTATGCACACAAGTCATCCATTAATAACCATGGATTGATACTAGTCTTTGATTGATGATAGGAATTGGCGGCCAAGTGTTAAAGTGATGCCAACTTCCAATCAAATTTAGAAGATTTGAACTCATATGGGGTTATATTTCAGCATGAAAAGCGTAACAATTGTCGTAGATTGCAAAGTAGGCTATCATCACTAACTCTACATAGGATTCCATGTACATGACAACTTTTAAGGAAACTTAAAAAGGTTGTTCATATTAGGAACTTCATAAAGGATTGAAGAGTGGTTCTAACATTATAGACCCAATGGTACCATATTATAATAACACTAGAGTCATGTAAGTAGAGAAATTGTGGTTTCAATAAATGCCGTGGAAATACAACATCATATTTAAGATCATAATGGGAAGTTTTACGATTAACTATAGATATTTAAATGTTAAGAAACTCAATTCCAAACATTTAAAAATGATTGTTTTGATTTAGAGTTGAAATAATCAAGAATAATGTACTTTAAATAAACTAATTCATTATGCAATTGGAGTTGAATTGATCAAAATTTCGAGGTGCCTATATAAAAACAAGAAATTAATTATGAGATGGAATTGATTGAATTAGAAAAGGCTATGTTTGATGAAAAGTTTTTCTAATGGCTCTAAGAGAGAGTCATAGGATCTAAATTTTATTTTTAGCTCATGTCTTATTAAAAGCCCTAGTCTTTTGTCTGGATGCACATGAGTATGTATATGAGGTAGAGTGAGCATGTGGGTGACACTACAATTTGATTGACTTTCAATAATTAACATGAAAGCTATGGTTTAAGAAGGTGAACCATAAATTTAGAAAATTGAAAAGCTCACATTCAATTATTCATTTTTGTTAATCTCTTAGGAAATTTTGAAGATAACAAAACCTATATCTCATAATAACTTTTCTATATGAAATATTTATATAAAATATGTTTGTGAAAAATCCTTGCGCATTGTTGAATAAATAGAAAGGAAATTACTTTTAGAAAGGTGTCGATTTTGCAAATGTGTATTGAGTGTAAACAGGAAGAAGCAAATCAGAGGAACCTTGTAGAAGGAAAGCTAGAATGTAAATAGAAAGGAATATATTAGAAGAGCCTTGTAGAATTTGATCGATTGAGGTTGTACATGAAGAAGCAAAGTCTAATTTGATAAAGGCATTACGTCAAACTAGATAAAGGAGAAGAAATTTTAATCTAATAGAAGTAGAAAGAACTAGATAAAGCTTAATATAATAGAAGTACACAAGAAGAATCTGGAAGAACCAAATTTGAAGGCTAAATACTTACTAATCAAGTATATTTGGATAATGTATTCAGGAAAGAGATTATATTTGATCTTGGTGTCGAGTTAATTCTCCAATTTATATAAATTATTTAAATAATCTTTTAAAGCCCACTACTAGTTTTTTCAAATATTTTTAAATATATATATTTTTCAAATTTAAATTTAAAATATCTTAATGGTATGCATTTCTAATAACTAGGTTTTTAACATTAAAAATAAGCATGTTTCATTTGTCTTGGAAATAAACAAAGAAAGTACTGAAGTATAATTTTTTCAAAACCACTTGTTTACACTATCTATTCAAAATTCAAATATCATTCTCTAAGAAGAATATTTTAGTCAAAGAAAGTTCATTTTCCAAAAGGTTTTACTAGCCATTACAATTGAAGTATTTTTTATAAGAACAATGGAGAATTGGTTCTTACCAATCATGGCATGGAGACATTATTAGATGAGCTTAACTTTTCACTCATTTATTAAAGATCTATTAAAGAGATGGATAGCAATAGCATGAATAGAAGATTGAAGAGAGACAATGAGATAAGGTTTTACAAATTAATCTTGAGCAATTGTGATGTGAGAGAAAAAGCTTTCGAGGTTTTATGCTAGCCAAAGAGCTTTAGAGAATTTTCAACTGTGTTATATTTTTAAGAGTCAAGTGTCTTTAGGGAGAGAGATTTCTGTAGTGAGTTGTAACATATAAATGGAGATTTAGACTCTATAAAAATTTAAGAAGTAAAGCAGTTTTACGAAAAGGTTAGCTAGCGAGAGCTAGAGAGACCCTAAAGGTTTGACTAGGGAGAGCAAGGATGGCTAAGGAGAGCTAGGAAGGTTAGGGAGAATTTAGAGCACCCAGGAGAACTAGGAAAGATGTAGAGACAAAAGCTTCTATTTGTTGTTTTGAGAGTTGTCTCATTTACCAACTCACTATACTTGGTCTCAAAAATATTATAGTGGATTCTTAGCAATTGAATTGGTAGTACTAGTAGAAAGGACATAGATAGAAGACTGAACCTCTATACATTTAGGCTTTGATTATCTTTCCCTTATCTCTTTTCTTTATTTGATATTGTATATTGCTTGTTGATTATTTATGTTGTACTTGCATATTTTCTTATATATTGCTTATTAATTATCTCACCCTTGTCTCTTTTCTTGATTTAATATTGTATATTGCTTGTTGATTGTTTGTATGATACTAGCATATCCAAGTATTACAAAATCTTTCACTTGCTAACTCTGATCTATATTGTAGTGTATTTGTTAAATCTAACTTAAAGGGAGCTTGCATGGTTCTATGCATAATTCAATCCTATAATGTCTTAATTTTTAAATTCTAAAGAAACCAATTTAGCCCCCTTCTTGGCTACATATCCAGGACCTACAATTGGTATCAAAGCCAAGTTCCCTTCTATTATTAAAAAAGTGTTATACTTTTAAGCTAACGATCATGGCAACCAATAATTTATGTTTGCTTGAAGGACAATCTACTACATGCCTTCCATTATTTGATAGAACTAATTTTGCACATTGATAGTGTAAGATGGAGACATTTATACAAGCAATTGAATTTGACATTTAGCCGATTATAATGTAAGGACCTTTTGTTCCTACTCATCCTTCTATAGGCATGAAAAGGAAAGAAGAAGAGTTTGATGCTAAGGATGGAAGGAAAATCTCATTAAACTATAAGGCCAAACATATATTATTTTGTTCTTTAAGCTCTGCAAAATCCAATTATGTTACTACTTGCACAAGTAGAAAGGAAAATTAGGACAGACTTGTTGCTACACATGAAGGACTCACGAGTCAAAGAAAGTAAGAAGATTATCCTTATTCAAGAGTATAAGCTATTTAAGATGAATTGAGGTGAAGAAATTTAGCAAATGTATAATAGATTAAAAGATGCTGTAAATGAATTAAAATCCTTAGGAAAAGAAATAAATGATGTTGAAATTTTAAGAAAAATTATAAGATCCTTTCCTTATTATTAGGATGCTGAGAGGACAACATAGAAGAGGTGAGAGATTTAAACACTACCTTTCGAAGGTTGTTGTCATCTTTAAATTTGATGGAGAATCTTCTATAAGCAAGGTACAATCAAAAGATGAGCAAAAGGAGCCAGTTTTCCAAGAATTTAACAAACCTAAACATTACAAATATGTATGTCCAAGATAAAAGAAATTTTTTAGGGCAAAAATAAGAAAGCAATGATGATGACATGGAGTGACTTGGAAGATTCAAATTTAGATTTTGAAAGTGAGGAAACTAGACGCTTATGACCTCCCCCTCTATGCCCTATGGTAATGATTCCTCTAGCATTATGACCTTTACTACAACGATGCTGTCCATAGATTCAATTCTTCCATGTTGCATATTACTCTGTGGAGCTATGGTCCAAAATATATAAGAAAGAGGTGCTTCAATGACTCTACCACTCAGTCAATTCTGTTCTACTTAATCCCTATTTCACGGCCACATATTTTTCCAACTACATCTACCATATAGTAGAAGTTGAGGTGTGTTTTCAAGGCTTTATAGGGGAAATTCTAGATAATTAGTAAGTGCTCTTACATCTTGTATCCAATTATCAACAAAAGAATAAACAGTTAAAGAATAAGAACTAAGATTTTAAGGAAGAAAATGATATTTTAAAAGTGCGACTAAAAGAATTTAATAGAGAAGAAGCAACTAAATTTGAAAACAATAAAAGTAAATGCAAAGTAGTTGAGCCTCATAGAAGCACATAGAATTTTAAATCTAATTAGGTAATAGGATCAAGTAGAAGCCCTTAGAATTCGAAATAGAAAAATATATAAAAGGGAATCAAATAGAAGCACATAATTCTATAGAAAAAGTTGCAACAAAAGAAGTAATAATAACAATTCTTTTAGAAATAAACAATGTTATTGTAGTGGAATTTATGGGCATATTGCTTATGTATGTTAGTACAATGAAGAATTCAATTTTCATTCAAGAAATAAAAAATATAGAATGAATTCTTCTCGAAAGGAGCCAAAGTGGATCTAGGTTCTCAAAACTAGATAGTTTTTTCATTCTATTTTTTTGTGCAAGAACATGAGATGGGATAATGGTGGAGCTTGATTTAAGATGTCTTAATGTCACAATTTAAGAAGGAAGTGAAGTGAGATTTTGAGAAACTTAAAAGACAAAGATATAAGGAAGCCAGAAGAAATGGTTAAGCTAAAGTATGAAAAATAGGCTTTTGACAAAAAGAAGAGAATTGTAGAAGAAGAAGAAGAAAAGGAGTTACAAAAGATGAACAGGGTTTAGAAATTTCTTTAAAAGATGAACAAGGTTTGAAAGAAGCAAAAAGAATCCAATTGAAAATAGAGTTTCATAACTAAATCACTCTACTAGATGGGGAGAGAATTAAGAAGAAGCTAGAAATTTTCTAAAGATCTAGATAGAAGTTAGGTGACATGGGAAGAACTTAGTAGTTCACAAGATAACAATGATCATTATCCTTTCGATCCTTCTTCTAAAGGGAGTATTTCTAACTCACATTCATTCAAATTTAAATTTATTAATTATCATCTTTTTTTCCTCAAATAATTGGAAAGCTTGATGATTTCGTCAAAGCACATTTTGTAATGATCGTATAGGAGGTGATGTGCCTAATTCCAAGCTTAAGCACAATCAAAAGAATCAAGGAAAACACCTCAATTCACAAAACACAAACCGGTTCACTTGAGGGCAATTTCACATGCACACCTTGTAGATTTTGGTGGAAGTTGTTGTTCAAATGATTCAATTGTAACCTCTAATGATAATATTAACCAAATAACCACAAGAGAACATGAAGTTCACGTAAAATCAGATCAAAAGGAAGCAATGAAGACAAGCACAAAACCATGATCTCAAATCCTTCCAATAATGCCAATTCACGCCAATCACCAAGAAGCATTCAATCTCAATGAACAATCAAACTTTACAAGATGATTATCCACGAATTACAAATTAAAAAAAGTCCAAGGAGGATTCAAATCAACCCTAGATATGACTCACTAGAGAAGAAATGAACAACAACAAAGATGAATCGATATTATTCACGATTTCTCCTTGTTGCACTCGCTACAATTCCAACTTCTTTGGATTGAAATTGATAAGAGAATTTTGGAATTAGGAAACCCTAAGCCCTCTCACGAAATGTGAAGTGTTTTTTCTGCAAAATTAAGCCCCTCAAACCCTCTCTTAAGAAAGTATTTATACTTGCTACTCCTAGGGTTAAAAAGTGCTCAAAATTACAAGTTTGCCACTTTTAAGGTGGCTAACCCTAAATGAAAATTACAAGGAAATAAAAGTGTCCCAAAACCAAAATACAACTAAAATAGTTCATAAAAGAAGAAATATATAAAACAAATGGTCTTCATGATGCTGGTCTTCTATAGGATCCATCGGCTCAGCTCATCGTCGGTTCAGGTCGGTCTATGGATAACCCACAAACTGAGTCTGAGGGAGTTTGTCCATTGCCCTATAGAATATGATAAGTGTGCCTGTTGGAAAACACAATACAAGAATAATAGAAAAGAGGTTAATATATAAATAATTCCGGGGTCGATCTGCTCAAAATGGGCCCTCAACACCAAGATTTGAAATCATTCAGTTCTTGCCCTAATGATAGGCTTTGTCGGATTTTTATTCCTATCAGGAGGCCTAATAGAATTTCCTAAGAGTTGTTATATCACGTGTGCACCCGCAATATGAAAACCACTTTTGAAGTTAGAGGTTGCAAGACTTTAATTAAATAATCATTTCTACCATAACTGATAGTATAAATAATTTAATTATTATGAAAATAACTATGGAAATGAATTATTACAGTTTTCCATAATCGTAGAGAATCGGTATCTCCTACGAAATAGTAAACCGAGTGATCTCAACATTAAAAAACTTAATTTGAAAAAGCTTTGGGAAATGATAAAGTTAAAAAACAAATAGCTTTATAATTTCTTATTCACTCATCCTAGACTTGTCACTATCTTCTAATTCTTCATCTATCTTTGAAGCTT
>JBBMOL010000058.1:4459322-4621763 GCA_037954665.1 Laguncularia racemosa | reverse complement strand
TTTCCCTTGTTCATAATTGATAGATTCGTCATAAAATTTTTCTTGTTGCTTTAAGTTAAATATTTAGATTAGACATTTCAAAACCCCTTTTTAATCCACCTAGATATTGATAAGAATTGCCATAGATCTAGTACTCTATTGGTTCCTCGAGGGATCGACAACCTTACTTTTCACCACTTTATTACTTGATACGACCAGTGCACTTGCTGCAATTTACGCTCCCATTTTATATATATGTTCTGAGTGTATCACCCGATTTCTGATAGCTCATGGGAGAGCCCCATTCAAGTAGTTCCGAAGAAAAGCGGTATGACAGTGGTACCGAATGAAAAAAATGAACTCATCCCAATGAGAACTGTCACTGGATGGAGAGTTTGTATAGATTACCGCAAGCTAAATGATGCAACTCGAAAGGATCATTTTCCTCTTCCATTTGTGGACCAAATGCTTGAAAGGTTAGCCGGTCATGCATATTACTGTTTCCTCGATGGGATGTCTAGATATTTTCAGATTCCTATCGCACCCGAAGACTAGGAAAAGACGACATTCACATGCCCTTTTGGGACCTTCGCGTATCGACACAAGCCTTTCAGATTATGCAATGCTCCAGCTACCTTTCAGCGACGCATGATGGCTATTTTTAAGGGTATGGTAGGAGACAAGATGGAAGTATACATGGATGATTTTTTTGTTTTCGAGAATTCTTTTGATGAGTGTCTACACCATCTTGAGTTAGTGTTGCAACGTTGTGAAGATACTAACCTGGTCCTAAATTTGGAGAAGTGTCATTTTATGGCAAAAGAAGGTATTGTTTTGGGTTATAAAATCTCCAGGAAAGGCATTTTCAAGGTGAATAGCCAAAGGCTGAAGCATTACTTTGGGGAAAAAATAGTTTTGGAAGAAAAGGAGGAGCTAAACCTCATTCTCATCTCCATTTGAGCTCCACTGATTCATTACGTCGAGCTAACGACGTTAAACAACAACGCTTCTTGGGAGGCAACCCATGTTGCTTAAGTAAGTTTTCTTCTTTACTCTTTACTTTCTTTATTATCACCCATTGTTTTGGAGTAACTTTTGCAGGACAGCAAGTTATAGAGGGGCTAACCAAGTTTAGATTCTATGAAAGTCACCTTAATAAAGCTTCTTTTAAGCTCTAAGTGTGGGGAAATTCAAGATGGGAGACCTTTTCAAGGGAATGCAAGATGAAGTGATGACAGGTATGTACTTTGATCTGCACAACTGGGTACACTAGTGGTGTATCCGGTTTCTCACACATGCTAGAGGATATCTAAATTGACTTTGCAATACAAAAGAGGAATACGTCATGGTGTGGCTACCCGTGCACTTCAAAGAAATGCTCATTGTGTACATATCAGAGATACACGAATAAGGTACACGCTCGTGTACCTGGTCGTGTATCTGACCCACAGAAGGCACAATTCGATACACGAACAAGGTACACGCTCGTGTACCTAGTCGTGTATCTGACCCACAGAACACCCCCTTTATATACATGAACAAGGTACACGCTCGTGTACCTGGTCGTGTATTTGACTCACAGAATGCTCTCCCATGATACACGAACAAGGTACACGCTTGTGTACCTGGTCGTGTATCTAACCTGCAGAATGCTCTCCCATGATACACGAACAAGGTACACGCTCGTGTACCTGGTCGTGTATCTAACCCACAGAATGGAATCCAAAGTACACGACCGAAGTACATGACCGTATACTTAGTCGTGTATCTAATTTTTCTGCTCGTACTATAAAAGGACTCCTCACTTCACTCTGCCATTTACACGACCCATTCTCCATTCGTGTATTTGACCCACTCACTCCCACTCTACTCCTCTATACCGTGGTTGTTCTTTCTACACCATAAATTTCTTCCATTTCAAGGACTCAAGGTAAGTAAGTTTTCTCTTCTTCTTCTTCAATACTTATTGCAATACGATTGTTGCTCGGTTTTCTTTTACGACTACCATACATGCTTGCATCTATGATGATGGTATGATGAGTGATTTCGCAGTTTGGAAGTCGATTGTTGATAGATCTGTAGACATTTTGAACTCACGTGAATGTATGTTTGATTGATGTCATGAGTGGCTGCCAAACAAGTGAATCGACAGTTAGGGTTTGAACATGAATATTTGGGACTTTGATTTTGTGGGTTTTTGGAACAATGTTGTTGTGTTTCTTTCCCAATCTTCTTCTTAGAAACCAAGTTATGTGGCCATTTTTTTTTATGATCACTAAACTATCGCACCTAGCTTCTTAGAATCAAGATTCAAACTTTATCGTTTAAGGATGCTTTGGGTGTGTTGTAGTTACATTTTTTGCCTTCAGGAAGGAAGATTGATACTATACTAAAGCCATAAGACCTGATTTTGAGAGTTCCTATGGTAATTTGTGCATGTATAAGATGGGTAGATACACAATCAAGTACACAATCGTGTACTTTGGTTGTATATCTCAACTACGCTATCTTTCTCCTTATTTCAGAAACCCAATGCAAGTCTTATCATTTTCTTTGTGTAATTGACAACCCTAACTTATTTTGAGACCATTGTATTCTTGAATGATAAAGACATTAGGGACAATGTCTCAATCTAAGTGTGGGGAAGGGGATACTAAAGAAATTTGATAAGGGTTGTGCTGAATTGTATAAGTCATTCAAAATTTTCCCCTATTTTTTTCTTTTTGCTTGATAATCGAATTTTGAAATCATGATTGCAAATTACGTAGTATATTAGCATTTAGTGAATGAATTCCTCTAAAAGAGTGTTGTGCATGTCACCTTTGTCTTCTTTGGAACATTGATACTTAGTCAAAGTTATGGGATAAATCGCTGTGAAACTCAAAGATCTTAAGAGCCATTTAATCTTTCATGAAAGGGCAAATGAAATGATTCTCTTGGTGATCCTTCTTAGAAGATCTCTTTAAAGTAATAATTTAATGAAAGCATGTTATACTTGAAAAATAAAGGATTGGTTAGTATGGGCAGGCTTTGGTTCCTCAGAAGAGCGAAGTTCGACTCCGCTACTAACTAGTCAAAATAATAAGTTATGGTAATAGAGGTTCGATGGGGTTCCTTTAAAACCTGATCACCTAAAGTCGTCTGGCCTGGGATCGGCCGACCGAGGAAATTACCGTAACAAAATGAAAAACCATAAAGGCAAAAGTTGAGAGGGTCCTGTAACTCGAGTAATTAAGCCCATAGGAATGCCCTCAATTGAGGGGATAACGTTCGTTAACTTAGGTGACGAGCCTAGGATTATCGGCTGAAAACTCGTTACATGGGTTGCAAGATCCTAAACAGTTGAACCAAAAAAAAAAAAAAAGGAGGATGAAAATAGTGAACTAATACAAAAAAATAAAATCTTTGAAGAGATCAACTAAAAAGGAGGAGGAATCCAGGGGAAACATAAATGCAATGTACTTTCATTATTGATTGTTTTACTTAGAGAGATAATTGAGAAGATTATAGACTCTTTAGTGGTGATTGAAATGTACCACGTTTCCTTTTGCTCTAATTGATCTTGTGTCTAATTTTGATCATGAAAGCCATTGTTAAATGACAAGGGTAAAGATCGGTCTACTCTGATTAATCCTAGAAATTTGACTAAAGTATCTTTGTTATAATACTTTCACGACAAGGTGAGAAGCACACTCATTAGATTGAGGGATTGCATTGAGCTTCAAAGATTAAAATTCATAAATGTTAATGTGTGAGTAGTATTATTTGGTAACGATAATCATGATTAATGAGAAGTTTGATTAATGTTTTAATTTGCTTGAGGACAAGCAAAGATTTAAGTGTGGGGAAGTTTGATAAGTCGCAAAATACCCTTATCTAAAGTAATGAAATTGTGCTTTATTGTTGAATTTTTAGATGATTTGTTGAAGAAAAGGATGCTTAATGGAATGAATGTTAATTTCACGATCTTCTAGAGTATTTTGGAGCTAAGGGAAGGAGTTTTGAAGAGTCGGATCAAGTTTGGAAGGAATTGGATACATTACATGTGAAGAGAAAGAATTCTGGAAAGTACACAAGCGAGATACACGCCCATGTACTTTGCTTGTGTATACTGAAGCGGATGTCTGGAAAGTGCACGAGCAAAGTACACGCCCATGTACTTTGCTTGTGTATCTAAGTTTTGCTTCTGTTCAATGATGTTTCAAATACACGACCAATGTACACTCCCATGTACTTGCTCGTGTATATTCACATAAGGACACTTGGAAGCAAGCATGAGATACACGAACGAGATACACTACTCGTGTATCCACTCGTGTATATATTTAACCAGGGTACATGTATAAATAGACCATTAGTTTTCCCTAGAACCGGAGTTTACGAATTTTTTATTGGCTCTGACTCTCATAACTGCAAAGGAAAAGAAGATTCTGTCGATTCCAAAGGAGATTGAAGACCCACGAAGAAGAAGATTCTACCTTTAAGGGTTGTGACTATGAATTTTATTTATTCTTCCAGTAATTGCAATTCTTTTGTCCAATTTATGGAGGAGTAGACCCTAAATCTAGATTTTATTTGAAACTTCTCTGTCATGTGATCAAGATTTGGTTTTTAATGCGAAGTTGTTGGCTTTCTTATGATTAATTGCATGCCCTTCAATTGTTTCTTAGATTCATAGATCCGAAATATGAATTTATGCATGATATCATATTAGTTAATTGAGAAATTGCTCTTATGATTAGATTTAATGCAATTAATGAGATTTGATTGTTCTTCTAGAGATAGGAAACAAGAGTCTTCTGTTTACATCAATTATTTTGATGCGAATTCATGTGCTTTATGCAATTCTAGGTTGCTATTAACTAAGGAGAGATCCTATTTGATAAACCTAGGATTAGATAGGTTAATATACTTGAGAAAGTAGTTAACTTGACTAGAGAATTCGACAGTATAAGAAGTAAATTACGCCAATCTTCATAAATCTAATGAATTACATGATAGAGAAGGAGTAGAATAAGATCTAGGTTGCTTTTGTTAATCGATAAATCTTCAGAACCATTGTTGTTAGTGAGTTATTATTTTTAAGATTAGAGTAATTAAGTTTCAACCAACATATTTAAGCGGTGGTTAGATAATAGGAATGGAGTTAGTACTAGTAGTTGGTGTATCTCTGAGGGACGACCTTGTGCTTATTCGCTATAGTACGCTACGATAGGTGCACTTGCCTATTGCTTCGTAGTAAGATTAAGAACAAGAATTAAATTTATTAAAACTACGATTGGCAACGTTCAATAGGGGATAAATACTGTGATGAAATTGAATGTGATATTCTACCTATGTGTGCGTCCTATATATTGCTTGGTAGGCCTAAGTTATATGATAGGAGGATCTTACATGATGGCTTCAAGAATATATATGTATTTCAGAAAGAGGGAAAACGCATTATCCTAAATCCGATGTCACCTTTAGAGGTTCAAAAGGTTTAGCAACAGATCAGTAGGCCATCAGAGGTAAAAGGGGTTTCAGTGCAGACCAATAAATCTAGGGAAAAGAAGGTATTGTTGATGGGATACAGTGAGTTGGAGAGAGTTATGACAGAAGAGACTCTAGTGTACCTACTACAATTGAGATATGCCCTAAGGGTGTAGGAACATCAATCTCTACCTTTTGCAGTATCTCAGGTATTAAATGAGTACAATGATCTTTTTACTGATGATTTGCCAGTAAGTTTACCACCTCTGAGAGGAATAGAGCATGCCATCAACCTCATGCTAGAGTTAGTATTACCAAATTAACCAGCATATCATATGAATCCTAAAGAGGCTAAAGAATTGAAACTTCAAGTGGATGAGTTAGTTGAGCGAAGATTTGTTAGAGAGAGTCTCAGTCTTTGTGTTGTTCCAGCCTTTCTTGTTCCTAAGAAGGATGGTACTTGGAGCATGTGTATCGATAGTAGGGCCATCAACAAAATTACCATCAAATACAGGTATCCCATTCCTAAACTTGATGATATGTTAGATGAGTTTCATGGTGCATAGGTTTTCTCCAAGGTGGATCTTAAAAGCGGGTATCACCAAATTCGGATGAAAGAGGGAGACAAATGGAAAACCGCTTTTAAAACACGCTATGGACTGTATGAGTAGATGGTTATGCCATTTGGCTTGAGTAATGCTCCTAGTACATTTATGAGATTGATGAATCATGTAATGAAGGGGTTTCTAGGTAAATTTGTTGTTGTTTATTTTGATGATATTCTAATATACAGCAAAAACCTAGAACATCATGTGGAGCATCTTCAAGCAGTATTTTCAGTATTGAGGGCACATCAGCTATTTGCAAATCTCCAGAAGTGTTCCTTTTACCAAATCGAGGTAACATTTTTGGGTTTTATTATATCTGACTCAAGTGTCAGAGTGGATGAGGAAAAAGTGAAGGTAACCAGGGAATGGCCAACACCTACCTCAGCCATGGAGGTAAGGAGTTTCCATGGACTAGCATCCTTTTATAGGCGCTTTGTCCATAATTTCAGTAGCATTATCAGTCCTCTCACAGAACTGACTAAGAAAAATGTTCCTTTCGTCTGGAGTGAAAGGGCGTAAAGGAGTTTTGAAGAGGTAAAGGAAAAACTTACTTGTGCTCCATTATTGGCTTTACCTGATTTTAACAAGGTTTTTGAGTTAGAATGTGATGCTTATAGGATACGGATTGGTGCTATATTGATGCAAGAAAAGAGGCTTATAGCATATTTTAGTAAAACGTTGAGTGGTGCAACTTTAAACTATTCTATTTATGATAAGGAATTTTATTCCTTAGTGAGGGCTCTAATGATATAGCAGCATTATCTTCTCCTAAGAGAATTTATCATCTATATTGATCATGAGTCAATAAAGCATTTCATGGGTCAGCAAAATCTGTCTAAACGACAAGCTAAGTGGGTGGAGTTTTTGGAAAGTTTTGCATATGTGATAAAGTACAAGAAAGGTAATCAAAATATGGTCGCTAACACTTTATCATGCAAGTATGTACTTATCACTTCTCTTCAGTCGAAACTGCTGGCTTTTGAATTATTAAAGGAACAATATGTGCATGATGATGAGTTTAGAGCAGTTGTGGAGAAATGTTCTAGAGGCAAGATGTATGAAGGATATTGCATGATTGAGGGGTTTTTATATAAATCTGGGAAGTTATGTATACCTTCTGGATCTATAAGGGAATTATTAGTGAGGGAAGCACATATAAGTGGATTGTCTAGGCACTTTGGCTAAAAGAGAACCCTAGCTATATTGAGAGAGAATTTTTATTAGAGGGGTATGATAAAGGATGTCCATAGGGTCTTAGAAAGTTGTAGAGTTTGCAAGAGGGCTAAAGGAAAGAAAGGCATACAGGGTAAATATATTCCTTTGCCTATACCTGCCAAACCCTGGATTGGTATCAGTATGGATTTTGTATTGAGGCTGCTTAAGACGCAAAGGGGAAAGGATTCTATCATGGTGGTTGTTGACAGATTCAGCAAAATGTCTCATTTTGTACCCTATCACAAAACAGATGATGCCCTTTTTTATTGCTAACATTTTTGTGTAGGAAATTGTCAAATTTCATGGAGTTCCACATAGCATAGTGTTTGACAGAGACACTAAGTTTCTTAGTTTCTTTTAGAAGATGCTATGGAGAAGACTAGGTACTAAGCTTATATATAGTACTCTTGTCATCCATAGACCAGTGGCTAGACAGAGGTTGTCAACCATACTTTTGGCAACTTACTTAGAGCAATGGTTGATAAGAATCTTACTGATTAGGACTTATGTCTTCCTATTGTTGAGTTCACTTACAATAGGTCCACTCATAGTTCAACCAATAAGTCTCCCTTTAAAGTTGTGTATAGCTACAATCCAACTGTTCCATTAGATTTTATAACAGGACCAACAACAAAGGAAGAGAGTCTTAGTGGAGTGGAACGAGCCAGGCGGATCCAATGGTTTCAAGATAAAACAACTGAACACCTATAAAAGGCTCAAGAGCAGTAGAAAATTCAAGGAAGCGGGCACAAGAAAACCCACATTTATAATCCAGGTGACTTGGTCTAGATTAACCTTAGTAAGGACAAGTTTTCACATAAGAAGTCATAGAAGTTGTCTCTTAGATCAAACAGGTCGTTCAGAGTTGTTAAGCGCATCAGCAACAATGCCTACCAGATAAAGCTACCAGAAGAGTATGGTGTATCAGCAACCTTTCATGTTACAGATTTGTCACCATATTTACCAGACAACATGCATGAAGACCTACTAGATTTGAGGGCAAATCTTCCTGAGGCCGGAGGAGATGATAAAAATCAGATTCCCATAGGACCAATCACCAAGGCTCGAGCTAAAGGCTTACAAAACCTAGTTTTGAGAATCCTTCATGAGCAACCTAATCCTGAGGATGCTAACTTAATTTCTACCTTTTCATCATATAATTGTTGTGCATTCCGATAGGTACATTTATCGGTTCTATAGGGTCCCAAATTACCTACACTTGAGTAAGTCGGGAACCTCATTAGGACTTATATCAAGTGACCTTGAAGACCCGGCATGTTGAAGACTTTTTGTTTGTTTGTTATTTTCTTTGAACCATTTATTTTGCAAGCTTTTGGGACATTTTATTTGACTGTATTTTGTGTTTTAGGACCGACCACCCTTTAGTGGCATAGTTGTAATTTTTTTATCATTTTAACTCTAAAGGGAGCAAGTATAAATACTTGCTTAAGTAAGGTTTAGGGAAAGGAGAGAATACACTTATTTTGTTGCAAATTTCGTAAGAATTAGGGTTCATCCTAAATTTCCATAAGGACTCTTATCAATTTCTTCTAGGAATTGTGGTGAGTTGCAACCTAAGGAATTGTGAGTAATATCAATTCCTAAGTTGATTTTCCTTTTCATAACTAGTGTGTAATATCTAGTATTGATCAGGATTAGCTTGTTTGGTTCTTGGTTCTTATTTTTCACATCAATTGTAGGTTCAATTTCCATCATTATATTGTTATCAATTTAGTGGAATTGTATCCTATATATTGTCTTGTAATTGGCATTCTTCATTTGCGTGGAAGTTCCTTATTGTAAGAAGTTCACACCAATCTTAGTGTTATTGGTGATCGGATTTGCATTTGATATTGTGTTAGGTGCTTAATCTAATTGAACACATCATCATTTGGTGTTGAGATTAATTGATCAACAAATTAGATTATTAAAGGGATTAGGGTTCACGCTATAAGCTAGATTGTTGATCCGGATTTACCTTGAAGTTATTTCAATTGTTTGATTGCGTATGCTTTTATCAATTTAAGGCTTATCATTTTGGTAGCTAATGAATTTCCTAATGCATTATTAGAAGAGCTACCAAGATTACCGCCTAAGAGGGAAATTGACTTTGAGATTAATCTAATGCCAAGAATGAAACCTACTTCAAAGGAACCTTATAGGATGACCTCAATTGAGCTTAAAGAGTTATGGGAGCAACTGCAAGATTTACTAGATTAGGGTTTCATCCGCCCAAGTGTTTCACCTTGGGGAGCACCCGTACTCTTCATGAAGAAGAAAGATGGTTCAATGAGACTTTGCTTCGATTACCAAGAGTTGAATAAAGTTACTATAAAGAATAAGTATCTGTTGCCCTGAATCAATGACTTATTTGATCGGTTGAAAGGAGCCAGTGTATTCTCTTGAATTAACTTGTGTTCCAAGTATCATCAACTACATATTAAGTTAGAAGATGTTCTTAAGATAACTTTCAAGACTCAATGTTAAGTTCTCTAATTTAGTTTTGATGTTAACAAAAGAGGAATAATGTGTAACGTATGTTTGAGCTTGTCAAAAGTTATTTCAGAAAATAGTAAGTGAATTTTTCGAAATTGAACAAAGAGACAGAAGCTTGTTCAGAACCTTCAACGGTGTTATACAGACTGTTTTTGTTCTGTTAGAAGGTATTTCAGAAGTTGTTTAGTGTATCCGTAGTTATCGTGTTAACCTTTCAGAAGCACTTTCAGAACCTTTACAACAGGAGAACAGTTGACAAGTTTGTTTCAGAAGCACTTTCAAAACCTTTACAACAGGAGAACAATTGATAGGTTTGCTTCAGAAGCTCTTTCAGAACCTTTCATGCCTGCCACGAATTTTTTCCAAATTTCGTTTTTATTTTTTTATCGATGGTTTTTAATAAATTTCAAGGCCTAGTGATAGAGCCATTTTATACTCAATCTTTATAGTATAAATTGTGTTAAATTATTATTGATTTTATAGAAATCATAAGGAAATGGTACTCTAATTCTATCATCGTGATAAATCAGGTTAAATGGAGTCAAGGATGCCAATTCAAGTAAATTAGAGAAGCCATCTACAACTTGGTTCAAAGACAAGGATTTACACCGCCGGAAGGAAGTACATGGGCGTGTAATTGAATTACACGGCCGTGTACTTGGTTTTGAATCAATAGGAAGATACACGGTTCAAGTACACGGCCGTGTATTAGAAGCACGGTTTGAGGCACGGCCATGGCGCAAACCGTGTCACACACTAGACAAGAAGACGGAAATGTGGACTTTGAATAGAGAGAGACACGGCTTAGGGCACGACCGTGGTGGAAGCCGTGGGATAAACCGTGCTTGGAGCCATGGTGGAAGCTAGACGTGCCAAGGAGAAGAAAGTGTGGAACATCAACCAGATGAAGGAACGACTTGAAATCTAGCCATGGGTCTAACCGTGGTACACACTGGACACGGATGAAGACTGGTAGATTATGCACAAATGAAGGCACGGCTTGAAATCGGGTCGTGTGTGTAACCGTGGTACACACTGGGCGCGGATGAAGACTTGAAGAATATGCACAGAGGATGGCACGGCTTGACCCACGGCCGTGTGTTAGGGCGTTCTAGGCAGACGAATCTTCACTTCTCGAAATCTACTTGGAAAAGGAAAGATATTTTCGTATCTTGCTAGCAAAAGATCACATGCTATCCATCTAATAATATAAATAGAGCTAACCCTAGAGGGTTAGGGCAATCTTTGAATCTTGGATCACCTTGGAGACAAGAAGGAAACGCGGAGGCAGAGCAGGCAGCCGGAAACAGAGGCTTGTTATGTTTTTATTTTTATTTTTCGTTTTGTTGATGAACATGAGTAACTAAGCTACTTTTCTAGCCAAAGGGTCATAGATGTTTAATTCTCCACGAATTGTGAGGTCTAATTGACTTGTATTTATTCTATTCTTTGCTTTCGGGTATTCATATATCTCCTGATCGTTTTGTCATTATTATCTTTATTGATTGGTATGAATAGAGCTCTTCTACTCAATTAGCAAGTTAATATATTGTCAACTAGCACGTCAAATCCGTAATTGTTTGATTGTTCTAGTCTTAGTGACGCAATAACATGTTTGGTTATAAAAGAGATGATCGAATTCATGTTATGGAGGTGTATGATCATGTTTAAATAGGTTATCTTATATTCTACTGGCATGAATTGGTAGTCTCTCTAGATCTTAATGCTATTGATAGATTAAATCCTAAGCGCTTGTCTAGGGTTGTTTAATCAATAAGAGAAATAATTCAAAGCGCTTGTCTGAGGTTATCGAGGACGTAAGGAGAGATAGGTTGTTAGAGCTTGTTAATAACTATAACCAGTTTATCTAGAACTAAGAATAGAAAACATTTGCATCGATGATCAATTCCTAGAATTAAACTATCTTGATTCCTTTGGCTAGGCTTTTATTAATATCTGATTTTCTTACCTTGTTTTACTTTATTTTGATTCACAAACAAAACCCCCCCATTTTTCTTTTCCCTTTTATTCTCCTTGAATAGAAATAAGTTTAACCAATCTCTGTGGATTCGACCCTACTCACCACTATATGCAAATCATATAATTGTCTAGAGTAGGTTTTATTTTTGTTGGATTCGACACCCATCAAATTTTGGCGCCGTTGCCGGGGATTGGTGTCAAATTTATTTCTATTCTTGTATGACTCGTTCTTCTCAGATAGGTGAACTAACTTATAATCCGGAGATTGAGAAGACTCTAAAGAGGTTGCGACAAGAAGCTAGATCATCCACTAAACTGAACTTAGCATCGGATTTGTTTGATTCATCCCTTGATTCAGAAAAAGAAGACGATATGGCAAATCCCGAGAGAACCTTAAGGGAGTTGGCTGCGCCGGATGTGAATCAACAACCACTTTGTATTCACTATCCCGAACTAGCTGTGGAATTCAAATTGAAATCTGGGTTGATACATCTACTACCTACATTTCATGGTCTTGAGAATGAAGATCCTCATAAGCATTTGAGAGAGTTCCATATAGTGTGTTCTAGTATGAGGCCGCAAGGAATAACCGACGATCAAATCAAGCTACGTGCTTTTCCATTTTCTTTAAGTACTAAAGCTAAAGATTGGTTGTTTTATTTGCCTCCAGGTTCTATCACCCCTTGGACAGATATGGTAAGACTCTTCTTGGACAAATTCTTCCCCGCATCCAGAGCCGCTGGTATAAGAAGAGAAATTTGTGGTATAAAACAAAGGGACACCGAGACTCTTCATGAGTATTGGGAGAGGTTCAAGCAATTGTGTGCAAGCTGCCCACAACATGGGATATCTGAACAACTCCTTATCCAATACTTCTACGAGGGCCTACTTCCGATGGAAAGAAAGATGATGGATGCTGCAAGTGGAGGCGCCATAGTAAACAAAACCCCTAGTCAAGCTAAGGAATTGATCTCCATTATGGCTGCCAATTCGCAACAATTTGGGTATAGGCATGATACGTCTTCAAGGAAGGTAAATGAGGTAAATGTGTCTAACCTTGAACATCAAATTTCTAATCTTACCTCCCTTGTGCAGCAGCTAGCTCTTGGAAATACCCAACAGGTGAAAGCTTGTGGAATTTGTGCTGCTCCTGGTCATTCGACCGACATGTGCCCCACATTGCAAGATGACAACCATGAACACGCCAATGCTGTAGGCGGATTCCCAGGACAACCACAAAGGAAATATGATCCCTACTCGAATACTTACAATCCTGGATGGAGGGATCATCCTAACTTCCGATATGGCAATAACCCTCAACATGTCCAACAATTCCAGCCAAAGCCATCACACCACGTACCCCAAGCTCCTTCCACTTTAGGTATGCCCCTTGAGGATATTGTTAAGTCTCTAGCTGTGAATACCAAACAATTTCAGGAGGAAACAAAGCAAAGCATTCAAAACTTGGAGAATCAGGTAAGCCAACTTGCTTCAGCCGTAAACAGGTTAGAAACTCAAGGTAAGTTACCTTCTCAAACTATTACAAACCCGAAGCAAAGCGTTAATGCAATTACCTTGAGAAGTGGAACAGAATTGCAGGGATCAAATAAGAAAGGACACCCATCTACTCTTGGGGAAGAGACTAAGCAAGAAATTTCAACTCCGAGCCAGCAGGACAACTAGATCAGCAAGTCTCTAGTTGTGCCATCAAAGGTCACATTGATACCACCTCCTTTCCCCTCCAGATTGGAGAAATCCAAGAATGAAGCGGAAGAAAAAGAGATTCTGGAAACTTTTCACAAAGTCGAGGTAAATATTCCTTTGCTTGAGGTAATTAAGAAAATACCGCGCTATTAGTGTGAGTGAAAATGTTTCAACTATTATTCAGAAGAAGCTTCCTCCCAAATGTAAGGATCCAGGTATGTTCACCATTCCTTGCAAAATAGGTAATCTTGGAATCGTTAAAGCCATGTGTGACACAAAAGAGATACCTTTGATTCTTTTCAAAAATTTGCAAAACAAATACAAAATGAAAAGGGAGTTTCCATAATTAGTTTTCGAACTGATCATGGAACAGAATTCCAAAATACAAGTTTTTAAAATTTTTGTGAAGAATATGGTATATCTCACAATTTCTCAGCTCCATACACTCCTCAACAAAATGGAGTAGTGGAACGCAAGAATAGAACTTTACAAGAGATGACTAGATCTATGTTAAATGAAAGTGGCATTGCTAAGTATTTTTTGGCAGAAGCAGTTTCTACAGCTTGCTATATCATCAATAGAGTCTTCATTCGACCCATGACATCAAAGACAGCTTATGAGATGTTTCAAGGTAAGAAACCTAATGTTTCATATTTTCATATCTTTGGGTCTAAATGTTTTGTGAAAAAGAATCCTCTCAACCTTGGTAAGTTTGATGAAAGATTTGAAGAAGCTATTTTCTTAGGATATTCTCTAAATAGTCGTGCTTATCGTGTTTTCAATAAATCATCAAAAACTATTGAAGAATCAATAAATGTTAAATTTATTGAGGATTTAAAGGATGTTGATTCTGATGAAGAAAAGGACTCCAATCCAAAAGCAGAAGCTAGTTCAGAACCTAAGTTAGAAGCACCTGCTGTTAACACTCAAGGATCTGGTCATCCAGTACCTATTTCAGAGGCAAACATAGAAGGTACTTCAGAAGTTGTAAGCTCTGAACAAGAAGCTTCTAGAGCTTGGAGGTATAAGTCTACATATCCTTCTGATCAAATAATAGGTAATATTCAATCCGGTGTTAAAACAAGAGCTAATTTATAAAATCTTGAAAATCATTTTGTGTTGTTATCTGAAATTGAACCTAGTAATATGAAAGAAGCTTTAAATGATGATAATTGGATTATCTCTATGCAAGAAGAATTAAATCAATTTCAAAGAAACAATGTATGGAACTTAGTTCCCAGACCTAGAGGAAAGTCTATAATTGGAACTAAATGGGTGTTTAAAAATAAATTAGATGAAGATGGTAAAATTATAAGAAATAAAGCAAGATTAGTTGTTAAAGGTTATTCACAAGAAGAAGGAATAGATTTTGATGAAACATATGCACTTGTTGCTGGACTAGAAGCAATACGGTCGATGCTTGCATATGCATCTTATAAGGATTTTAAAGTTTTTCAAATGGATGTAAAAAGTGCATTTTTAAATGGTTTTATAAAGGAAGAAGTTTATGTAGAACAACCACCTGGTTTTGAAGATACTTTCAAATCTAATTATGTTTTTAAATTAAATAAAGCGTTATATGGTTTGAAACAAGCTCCAAGAGCTTGGTATGAAAGATTGAGTATGTTTTTGATCTCTAAAAGTTTTCATAGAGGAAAAGTTGACACCACTTTATTCTTGAAAATTTTTTATAATGATATCTTGGTTGTGCAAATATATGTGGATGATATTATCTTTGGATCTACTAAAGAATTGTTGTGTCAAGAATTTGCTGAGACCATGCAAGCAGAATTTGAAATGTCAATGATGAGAGAATTGACATTCTTTTTGGGGCTTCAAATAAAACAAACAAAAGAAGGAATCTTTGTTCATCAAGAAAAATACACAAAGCAAATATTGAAGAAATTTGGATATGATGGCTGCAAAAAGGTTACAACACTTATGAGTACTTCAACAAGGTTAAACTCTGACTCAAATGGACAGAAGGCAAGTGAAAAACTTTATAGGAGCCTCATAGGTTCTTTATTGTACTTGACTGCATCAAGACCTGATATTTTGTTTAGTGTGTGTTTGTGTGCTAGATTTCAAACTACACCAATAGAAATTCATTTATCAGCTGTAAAGCGAATTTTCAAATACCTAGTTAATACTTCAAATTTGGGCATTCGATATCCTAAAAATCAAAATTTTGATCTAATAGGATATTCTGATGCAGATTATGCTGGATGTAAAATTGATAGAAAAAGCACATCTAGTACTTGTCAATTCCTAGGTGATAAGTTAATTTCCTGGTCTTCTAAAAAACAAAATTCTATTGCCCTATCCACAGCTGAAGCTGAATATGTTTCTATTGGTAATTGCTGTGCACAAGTTTATGGATAAAACAACAATTAAATGATTATGGAATAAATTTTAAAACTGTGCCAATTAAATGTGACAACATTAGTGCAATAAATTTAACAAAAAATCTAGTGCATCATTCTAGGTCAAAGCACATAGAAATTAGACATCATTTTATTAGAGATCATGTGCATAATGGAGATATAAATGTTGAATTTGTGCCAACCGAAAATCAATTTGCAGACATCTTTACTAAACCTCTTGAAAAGGTAAAATTTGAATTTATTAGAAATGAATTGGGAATTTGTAACCCTTTTTGATTTTTTTTCCCCAAAATTTTCAATCTTTGAAAATCTTTATATATATAATATTTTTAAATAAAAAATGGAAAACGAGTTACAAGATCTAGAAAGTCTTAGTTCTTATCTTAGTTTCCTGTTTTGAAAACAAGTTGTAAAAGACCTCTTTTATCCTTTATGCGTAGATTGAGGGGGAGTTATCCCTTTTGCTGTTCACAAAAAAGGGGAAAATGGTTCTATTGTGTTTATGGTCAATGCTGCTTTATTAATGATTCTATTGTGTTTATGATGCTTTTCAGTTATGGATTCTGATGTTATGAATATATGTTTACTTGAACATTCAAGTCGGTTCTATTTTGTTTATCTATTAGTGTTTTGTTATCATCAAAAAGGGGGAGAATGTTAAGTTCTCTAATTTAGTTTTGATGATTACAAAAGAGGAATAATGTGTAACATATGTTTAAGCTTGTCAAAAGTTGTTTCAGAAAATAGTAAGTGAATTTTTCTAAATTGAGCAAAGAGACAGAAGCTTGTTTAGAACCTTTAACAGTGTTATACAGACTGTTTTTGTTCTGTCAGAAGGTATTTCAAAAGTTATGTAGTGTATCCGTAGTTATCATGTTAACCTTTCAGAAGCACTTTCAAAACCTTTACAATAGGAGAACAGTTGACAGGTTTATTTCAGAAGTACTTTCAGAACCTTTACAACAGGAGAACAGCTGACAGGTTTGCTTCAGAAGCTCTTTCAGAACCTTTCATGCCTGTTACGAATTTTTTCCAGATTTCGTCCTAATTTTTGTATCGATGGTTTTTAATAAATTTCAAGGCCTAGTTCCATGTGTCAAGTATATTTAGGTAATATACTTGATGTGTTTTACTAAAGTTAGATTTTATATCATGGGGTTTTTAATTTACATAAAGTTTTTACAATATTTTATTCAAAGATTTTGTTTTATGATAAAGTGAGATCATATAAGAATTACAAGTTTTATCAAGATTTAAATCTAGATATTTGTGCTATATTTTGGGAGATCTAGCAGTTACAAAGATAAGGATAAGAAATATGGTTGTTACATGAAGATATGGTTCCACAACATATGGGATATCAAGATAAGGTTCCATAATGTGAGGGATATCTTCAACAAACTTGATCCAAAGAATATCTCCAAAGAAGATCTCGGTCAAACTGATTTATCTAAGCTTATCCTCATAAAAAATATCACGGAATGCAGATTTTCTTCAACAAGTTCAACTTATTTTTGAAATACAAAATTTCAAAAATAAATTCAAGCTTGTCACGTGGAACTCCATGAACGTTACATTCTCCAACAAAGTAACCATTACGTCCTCTATATAAAAGGAATGTTCAGTTGAAATAAAAAAAAAAAAAGGAGAGAACGTTCTTCTTAGAATCAAGTACACAGAAAAGTTAAAAAGCTTATACATCTTCAGGCGAAATTTTTTATATACGTGTGATCCGATTTGTAGAGGAAATTTGATATTCCTCATTGTTATTGTGATTCCTTTCTTATATAAGGAATTGAGAGTTGTTTCATCACTGTAGTTTGAGTGATTAGCTTAGTGAAGAAGCTAGAAAGACTTAGTAGTGAGACTTCGCCTTGAAGAGGCCTATTTTGTATACTTTCAATTTGATTGATATAGTGGAACACAACCGGTAAAGATAACCAGGACCCCGATGTGGAGATGGACGAGAGGACTGACACTCGAGGCGAAACCTCTATAAATCTTTGAGCATTCTATTCTTCTCTACTCATTTTATTTATTGCACATTATTGTTTTTCATTTTTGTTGCTCACATCATTTTGTTAGTCAAGAGACTTTGGATTATTTGCAAAAATTGAAATTTTATGTAATTAATCAATTCACCCCCTCTTAATTAGTCTAATTGGGACCAGCACTCAATATGGACATTACGAGTTCCTAGTGATGCCATTTAGGTTAACAAAAGCTTTGGCTACCTTTATGGATCTAATGAATAGGATTTTTTGATCGTTGCTAATCAATGTATAATCATCTTAATCGATGACATTTTGGTTTATTCAGCTACTCTAGAGTAGCATGAGAAACATTTAAGGACAGTACTTTAGACATTGAGGAAACACAAGTTATATCCTAAATTATCTAAGTGCAATTTTTTATTGAGCAAAATATTGTTCCTCGAGCACATAATTTCTAGATAAGGCATATTAATAGATCTAGAGAAAATAAAGGCTATAGTGGAATGGAAAAGGCTTGAGACAGTGACAGAAGTACACAATTTTTTGGGATTAGCGAGATATTACAAGAAATTTATCAAGGACTTTTCAACAATAGCTAAACTGTTCACCCAATTAACATAAAAGAATGAAAAGTTTGAATGAAAAGTTCTAAGAGCTAAAGTAGAGATCGATATCAACACCAATTTTGGTATTACCAAACGCAGACAAGTTATATACGATACATAGTTATGCATCAAATAATGGGCTCAAATGTGTATTGATGCAGAAAGGAAAGGTAATTGCCTATGCATCAAGACAATTGTGGCCACATGAGTAGAATTACTCAATGCATGACTTAGAGTTGACCGCAATAGTCTTTGCTTTGAAATTATGGAGGCATTAGTTATATGGACAAAGGTTTGAAATATATACCGATTACAAAAGCCTCAAGTACCTATTCACATAGATGGAGTTGAATATGAGGCAAAGATGAAGGTTAAGGCTAATCAAGGATTATGATCTGAGAATAAATTACTACCCTGGAAGAGTAAATGTCATTGCTAATGAATTGAGTAGGAAAAATCACATCGAGGTCACATCCTTGCTGATAGAACAAAAGGACTAAATGTAAAAATTTGAAAGGCTCAATCTAAAGTTTATGTAACATGATCATAACTCAAAATTGTCAAGTTTGACTATTGAGCATACATTGATAAGAAGAATTAAAGAAGCTCAACAGAAGGACCCTGCATTGATATACATAAAACTAGGAAAATACGCTAACAAAAATGTGGACTTTGAAGTCCAAATTGATGGAGCTGTCCAAATAAAACGGAGAATGTGCATACCTGATGATGACGAACTCAAAAAGGAGATCATGAACAAAGTGCATCATTCTAGTTATGCCATCTACCCAAAAAGAACTAAGATGTATCAAGATCTTAAAGATAATTTTTGGTGGAACGGAATGAAGCAAGATGTTGCTGAGTTTATGATGAGATGTGACACTTGCCAAAGGGTAAAAGCTAAGCATCCAAAACTCAATGGGTTACTTCAAACCTTGCTAATTCATGATGGATTTGTAAGCAGATTGCTAAGAATCGTAGCGAGTTATGATGCTATATGGGTCGTGGTAGATAGATTTACCAAGTCAACACATTTTCTTCCCATTAAAAAGATGTACCCATTGGAGAAACTGGCAAAGATCTATATTAGGGAAATAGTGAGACTTCATGGGGAACCTATAAGCATCGTATTAGACAGAGATCCTTGATTTGTGTCAAGGTTTTAAGGAAGCCTACAAAGAGCATTAGGGACTAAAATACAATTCAATATGGCATACCAACCCTAAACTAATGGACAATCAGAAAAGACTATCCAAACTCTAAAAGATATGTTAACAACCTGTATAATTGAATTTAAAGGGAGTTGGGATGCTCATCTACCATTAGTTGAATTTGCAAACAATAATAGCTACAACTCCACAGTAAAGATGCTCCCATATGAAGCTTTGTTTTGGGATGATGTGGTGATAGGGCTAGACATGGTGCAAGAGGCTACAGATAAGGTAACCATTCTTAAGAATAAGATGAAAGAGGCTTAAGATCAACAAAAGAGTTAGACAAACTTGAAACAATGACCATTGGACTTTGAAGTAGGAGATCATGTGTATCTAAAAGTGAGCCCGATCAAGAGCATACACTAGGCCAAGACACATTGAAACTTGAGCCTATGATACATTGGATCTTTCAAGATATTGGAGTGAATTGGGAATCAAGTATACCATTTGGCATTGCCCCCAAATATGTTAGAAATTCATAATGTCTTCTATATATTTGTCCTACACCGACATATTCCTAACCTAAACCATATTACAACTGTTGAACCAATGGTCCTAAAGGAGAATCTGACATATGAGGAATATCTAGTTCAAATCTTGGATCAGAAAGACTCAAAAATTAAGGAATAAGGAGATCAAACATCAAGGTTCTATGGTGAAACCATGGAAGAGAGTAAGAGACTACTTAGGAAGCTAAAGACGAAGTGAAGAAGAAATATCTACACTTGCTCACCAATCCAAGTATGCTTTGAAGTTTTGAGGACAAAATTTATTTTTATGGGGGGAGGATGTAAACCTCAAAAATTTTCAATTCAAGAATTAGTATGAAGGAAAATATCAAGAAATGCATCAAAAGACGAATACAAATACCTAACTATGAAATTAGATTCACCTTATGATACGCGATGCAACCAGCATATCTGAAACCTAAGGAACTCGAAACCTAACTAAACCCTGGTGATACAACATTGCCTTAGGAAAACTAAACTTGAATTTGGATGTTCTAAAAGCCCAAATTTAATACCAAAAATCTTAGAATTAACCACTAACGTTAGGTTTTTCTTTAAAATTGAGAAAAACTAACTTCAAGCTCAAAAAAGCCTGAGATTCGATCTAAGCAAAACCAAAACTTAAATGATGATGAACTACCCTATAATTAGTGTAAGAGAACCTAAAAATTCAATCAAATCCAACTCTACTAAACAATAAAATTAGGCAAACTGAAAGTTGGAAAAACATGAAACTAAACTATGCTTGTAAGTGGCATTAAGAGGGAGAGAAAGATGGCTACATTTGAAACCTCAAATGACCAAATATTAAGCCTAAAATTATTCTAGAAATTCCACCATAAAAGCCCTAATTAAAGCCCATTTAATCACAAGAAAACAAAGGAATTGAATCAACTTAAACCTACTCATCCCACGTGGTGAATTAGTTAGAGGTAACTAAAGAAACCAACTAAGAAACTAATTAGATTAGCTTAACCAAATGAAAAGATTGTAAAGTCCTAAAAATTTCAAAAAATTATATAAACAATTAAAGAAAATAAATAGAATAATAAATTCTCTAAAATGTAATTTTCAAAAAATCTTTAGTTAAATAACGAAACAAATTTGAATTTTAGATTTAGGAACATCAAATGTAAATTTAGAGTGAATATTTTTATTCGGTATAATCAAATTAACCTAGACATAAGTTTTCGTAATAAATTGCTAAAAAAATTATAAAATTTAAAGATATCGTTGTAGGCATGTGAAAATGTAATATAATGTAATATAAAAATATATATGCACATAAAAACACAGCAAAAAAAAAAAATTCAAACCTGCCGCTGTCCCATCCATTCGTCACGTCAGGGATGGCAGCAGCAAGCAGTAGCATAGTAGCACAACAGTCATCCCAGTTGTCTTCTCCTTCCTTTTCTCTTTTTCTTTTCTTTCTTTATTTTCTTCTCTTTCTTCTTCATCTTCTTTCTTCTTCCTTTCTTCTTCTTCTTCTTCTGGCTGTTTTCTTTCTTTCCTTCCTTTCCTTTTTCTTTTCTTCTTCTTCTTCTCCTTTTATTCTTCCCTCTCGCCAGACCGGAGGGATGCCGTTCCTTTTTTTTTCTTTGCTTTTCTTTTCTTTTCTTCTTCACCGAACGCGAGCTCTACTTCTCTGTCGTACATCCATCCCTAAACTCTCATGCTTTCCCTCCCCGTTGCTATTGGCTTCATCGATGGCAGTGACGATGATGAAGAGGACGACAACAACCATGATAAGAAGGACGATGGCAGGGGCAGCAACGACAAGGACTCCGACCATGGCAGCAACCATGGTGACCTCAAAAGCAGTAGCAACAGCCCAACAACCACAACAACAACTGCAATGGTAACGGCCATGACGACCCTGACCACAGCAACGGCAGCAGCAATGATGGCCCTCAACAGCAATAGCAACGACGGTGGATGGTATGTGAGGGTGTGTTTATATATATGTGAGGAGGTATGTGTGTGCAGGTGAAGCAAGTGGGTGTGTGTAGGAGTGTGTGGGTGTACGTAGATGGAGGTCATGAGTGTGTATACGTGAGGGTATGTTAGTGTTTATATGTGAGAAGGCATGAGGACGTGTGTGTATGAGAGAAGAGTCCAAAGGCGGTGACAGCAACGGCACAGCAACGACGATGACAGTAGCATCTAGCCGAAGGATAGTGGCAACAGTAACCAGGATGACAGTAACGACGAGCACGATGGCAGCCCCGACGACAACAAAAACAACTACAACAACAATTGTAGCTACAGCTGCAATGGCGACCGTAGGAACGATAGTAATAGTGATGGCAGTGACAAACGGTAGCAACGACGACCACAATGGACCGCACCCACAATGACAACGATGACGAATGACGCTTAAGCGAGGTTCACCGACTAGAAATAGCGACATCATGGCTATAGATGCTCTGGTTGGTGGGGACTAAAGGAGGCACCGTGGATGGTTATATGTGTGCGTGTGCATGCAAGGGAGGAGGACCACAACAATAGTGGCACAACAACTATGCTAGCGGACATAACAACAACCACAGTAGTAACCTCCTTAGGTGATCGGGTCTCAGGCATGCGTGTATCGACGGACTAGCAAGGACGAAGGGATGAAGTAAAGTAAAATGTAAGAAGGAAATGTTGTCTTGCGAGATGATGTCCAGCTAGGGTGAAGCTATGAGAGAAAGGGGGAAGAAAAGAAAAAGGGAAAAGGGGAAGGAAAGGGAAGAAAAGGAGAAGGAAAAGAATAAGAAAGTAAATGTAGGGGAATGTGAGGTGTATATGGAGATGTGTATATGTGTATGTGTGATTGAAGGTGTGTGAGGTTGGTAAGGATGCGTGTATGTGTAGGTGAAAGTGTGCGAGGTGTAAGGTTGTGTATGTAAGTGTGTGTGGTGGTGTGCGGAATGTAGAAGGATGTATATGTGCGTATGTGTGGTGATGCGTGATGTGTGTAAGGGTGTGATGTATGTGGGAAAGTGTGTATGTGTGTGAATGATGGTCTATGGTGTGTGTGTAAAGATGTGTATGTGTGCGTATGTGGGAATGGTGGCATGATGTGTGCAGGAATGTGCGTATGAGTATAAGAGAGTATGGCGTGGGTGGAATATGTATGTATGAGTATGAGATGGTATGTATGTGGGTGTATGCAGATGTGGAAGGTGGGCGTGATGTATTTGAAGATGTGTGTGTATGTGTATGAGGAGATGTAGGGTGAACGAGAGGCATGTGTAAATGGAGGATGTATATGTAAGTATGAAAATGAAGGTGTGTAGTGTATATAAAGATGTGGGTATGAGATGGTGGGTGGTGTGTGTGTAGGAATGTGTGTTTATGTGCGAGAAAAGAGGAGGCAAGTGCATAGTGCGTGAGGATGTACGTATGTGTATGAGGTGATGTAAGGTATGCGGTATGTGTATGTGGTGTATGCAAAGTATATGTGTATGGGATGATATGTGGTGTGTACGAGAAGAGTGTATGCATATGGATGGTAGGTGATAGGTGCAATTTATGTGTGTATGTATGGGTGCCATGTAATGCGTGAGGGTATGTATGTATATGGAAGTGTGGGATGTGCAAAGTATTTGGGTGTGTGTATTGATGGCATAAGGTGTATATGGAGTATGTGAGTAAGTGTATGAGATGATGTTTGGTGTGGGTATGTGAGTAGGGATATGGGAGGTGTGTAATGTAGTAGAGTATGTGGGCAAGTATGTATTGGTGGTGTAAAGTATATGTGGGATAGGTGTGTAGGTGTGCGTGATAGTGGTGTAGGAGATGAAAGGAGTATGTGTGTATGTATGCACTAGTAGTGTGTGCATGTAGATTTGAGGAGAAAATAGGATAATAATGTGTATGTATATGGATAAGAATATGTTTGTGTGCCGGTGACGTATGGGAAAGGTTGGTGTATGTATGGTATTAGAATTGTGAGTGAGGATGAGTACCAGTAGAAAGTACGAGGAACCCGTAGATGGAAATGTCAACAAAGAAGAGAAGAAAGAAGATGATACAAAACCTTTAAGGACCACTAAATCATACGAGTTATCTTAGAAGTAGTTCGTCGGAAGATATAGAGACCAATTGATAAACGAAAGGTTCAAAGATACTTCATGGACAAGAGAAGCATCTATGATAGTGTAGATGATGAAGGGAATGATTCAAGCAACATCAAAGATGATGGTCTGAGGAATATTTAGAATGAAATGGATTTCACAATGGAATGTTCAAAGGATGTTGAGGAAGATCATTCTTGGCTAAATACCTTAATGCAAGATCTTCAGTTATCCTTTCCAAGGGTATCTTGCATATGCAAAAGAAGGAATTCCAAATTTGGCAGGTCAGAGACATTCCATTGCTCGACTTCTACATAAGGAAAGCAAAGAGTTGATCACAGCAACTTGGGGGGTTAGAAGCACAGATTCGTAGGAAGTTCAACATTCAAATCTTGATCGCCTAAAGTTCCTTAAGGAGGAAACTTCATGCTTTGCCATCAACCGCAACATGAGCAGAGTACACATATCAAGAGCTAGAAGGCTACCAAAGTCAAGTGGAGATGCGTCTTTCTATGATTGGGTTGAGGAAGCATCGTAGAAGGACACTGATTTCAAGAGGAACACTAAGAGGTTACCCGTTGGAATCGCTCGACTCCGATTAGGACTACGACAACCCTAAACAAGTGAGTGGGAAACTTAATGATATGCTATATGTTGTATTGTTTGTTGATTACTATGCATGTGAAATTTTTGTTTGTTGTGTTTGCAATTGATATGATTGTTGTTGAGTTAAGTTATGCAGTAGGGAATAATGAGTTAGGAAATAAGTTGTGAAGAGTGTAGAGGAATGAATGGTCCAAGGGTATAGTTGTCATTGCCTTAATGATAGCACCTAGCACCATATCGCTAGTGCTATAACCATAAGCCTAACCTATATTTTACAAATTGTTTTCTTCAAAATCAAACCAAATATAGAAACTTAGCTTTTCCTTCTATAGCTACCGAGTAGGTATGCTCAGTCGGAATAAGGTGTATAGGTATCATTATGTATACATATCAGAGTTGGTTCTTCAATGTGTATACATATACTTAAACAAACTTATTTTCATATTATATCTACGAAATACACTCATGAGCCCGATCATATAAATCATGAGTGCAACCTTGGTTTTTATAACTCAACGACCATATTTTCTTACTCTCTTAAGTTCATAAGGGAAAATGTCTAGTAAATTGTCCTTAATTAATGATGTGTCACGAACATATATATATATATATATATATTATATACAAATGTCTTGAGGACATCAAAAAGAAAATACGAGATGACCTTATTGGGTGTCAGAAGTAAAAATGATAGAGCACTTGAGAAGTGTGATGACATAAAGGTGTCAAAGATGATGATTGTAAATCAACCCTGAGTGGTTGGTTTGACATGTAAGATAAATGACACAGAGGTGTCAGATATGATGATTGTAAGTCAACACGAGCGATTTGACATTTAAAAGTAAATGGCACAGTCGAGTTAATTTAATCTATTATAAGACTAGATAAGTCTACATTAGTGGGGTTTGGGTTCGGTGTCAGTTTGTATGATAAAAAATACCTGATCCTTGCTTGATTGTAATGAGTGTGAAACGAAATGTTTGATGTTTACCTCTGTGGTATGATTGAGAATTGATTTTGATTATATATGTTGTTTGATCACTTTAAATTAATCAATTAAAGTATGAAATGGACGAGATTAAAACTTGACATGCATTTTCACGAGACATTACATGAGATTGAAGGCCATCACTACTATAGGATGCATCAGAAGTGATCAAGAAGATCGTTGTTCTGCCAAGTGCAAACTAAGTGATTAGGGGATTATCGTGCCTTGACGATTTCAAGTCCAGCTTGTCCTTAAGGGTTTTGCTCCATCTGGTGTAGAGAGCCACGGGAGCATTCACTATTGAGCTAAGAAAATATCATAATTAACAAAGTGATAAGATAAATAAACTTAGTAATGACCTAGGCACTGATGGTGGCTTCAGAATCCCCAACCCCAGGTCAAGGGAGGCATAAACCCTATACTCCACGTCGGTTACTGAAAATCCACATGAGATGCTACATTCATACGGTTGCTCATGCATAGCATATGTTTTGATAACTTAAATTGATATTGCTTGTGTGTATGTAGCATTGAAAGTGTTACCATCCCATTCACTGAGCCATAGTGTGCTCACCCCCTCACAGACTCTTTTACAAGTAGCGATTACGAAAGTGTAAGATGGGATAAGATGTGAAGTGTTGAGAGTTTTAGAAAACCAAAACAACAAAGTAAGATTTGTGAAGGATAGATTTACTTGGATAATTGTTAAGATCCCCATGTGAATAGAAATTGAAATTGAGAAACCTAGGGTTTATCCTATTTTATTTATTGGTAAGGGATACTGATTCTCTACGATCATGGTTGACCATGGGGCACAGGACCCATAGTTGTATTTTATTATCCAATTATATGTACTATGATTAGTTGTAAATACAATTATTTATTTAGAGTCTTACGATCTCTGACACGTAAGACGATCATCATGTAACAGGTGCACACGCGCCATGATGGTTTTAGTAGAGACTTCTAGGCCCCCTTCCAAAGCATGACAAGGATAATTAGAGGCTAACTAGGTGGCAAAATGGAAGGACAAATCTAATGAAAATCATCTCAATTTAGAAACCATGTCCCCCTAGGATTAGACCTATCACCCAAAGGATAAAGCTTCTACCCAAATAACCAAGCTAAGGACCAATAGGCAATGCACCCTACTAAGCTATCCAAGATCTAATTATTCATTCCCCAATTCCAAACATGAAACCACTCTTTCTTCTAGAAAAATTAACATAAAAAGCTCTCACAAATTTTCTAGAAAACTCCCAAGCAAACCTTCTAAATTTGGATCATACACATACCTTCAAATTGTAACATCTAATCCCCTTTTTCTAAGTTATCCCTTTCTTATTTTATCACCACCTATTCTCCATGTGAAACCCCCTTCCTTGTAAAGAATTAACACAAAAAAAATAAAACACTCTCAAAAGCTACCTAAAAATTCCTAAGAACACACCTAAAATTCGGATCTAAAGAGGATTCCAAACTGCACTTTGTTTTCCCCTATAGCACCTTCTAAACTTCATCCATCTAACCAAGCCTCAAAAACCCAACTTAAGCTCATTTTCAGATATGTTGTGCACAATTGAGTGGCCATTTGAGGAGCAAAAATTCCAAGGAAGGAAAAAACCTAAGGCCACCCCAAAGGAAGTAGAAAGAGGAAGATCTAGGCACTCCAATAGGCTGCAACTTGTAGAACCTTCATTCCTTCTTATTAGCATTATTTTTTATTTTTTTTTGTAATACTCTAATTTCCCCACATTAGAATAGATTTATGTTGCTTTGATTTTGTAACTTTACATGTATATTTGGAGTATATTTTCCTTAGGGAATAAGTTGGAAATGTAACCCTAATTTTAGGAAGCAAAATCATGGAGATTCACCTTCCAATGTTGTGTGTATGTTAGAATTTTGGAAAAATATTAAAAGACCAAAATTTGGAGACTTAAGGGACTTCTAAAAGCCTAAGTTAGAGACTTAAATGAGTGTATTTTTTATGTATTTTATGCCTCCTTAAGTGTGAAAAATTCGGATGACAAAGGGACCCTTTTGTAGTGGAAAATTGGAATAAATGGCAAGAATAGTTCAAAACTTTCAAACCATCATCCAACCTAATTAAATCTAGAAATTTCTAAATTTCCAAAACCTAAGAATGCTAAAATAACATTAGGAAAATTATAGGTGTAAAAATCTTAAAGAAAAACATGAAACCAACAAAATTAAAAAGGAAAAACTTTAAACCAAAGCATTAGAAAGCCCCACGAAATCCTTGGGCTAAATTCTAAAATTTCCAGAAAGGAATATAAAACTAACACACCATTTGGAAGTTGCAAATATATTCAAAGTGGTTAGAATTAAATTCTCTTAGATGATTAGGCAAAAATGAACCCTAAACAAAATCTAAACCGAGTGTACCCAATCTGTCTGGTTCAAAACACAACCCCTTGAAGTTCAAATGACCAAAATAACTTCAGAAATGGAATGAACATTCAAAACCCTTTAAAATGGCTATAAATACGCAAAAAAGAACTTAAATTGAAAAAGTTATGAAGAAAACACTAAAACCTTCAAAACCGGATAAACCGACAAAACTAGCAAAAATAGTATAAACTAGTTTTTCACCTAAACTTATAGAGTTATTTTGTCTTATCAGGTGACACATCATTCAAGGAAGACCACCCACTTAATTATTATGATTGGAGACCTTATGGCCAAGTGAGTGAAAATCTAATGATTATTGTTCCTTACTTGTGTTTGTAGTTAGTGCACCCTACATGTGTATAACTATTGGATATATGAATTGGAATTGTATGCGGGGGTAATTTAAGGTACTATACGTGCCTAAATGTAAATTTATCTTAATTGTATTCGACTAATCGATGATTGCTTTCCCTTACATTTTGACTGTAGAAATTGCGAGTGTCTATATTTATTTGTCGTAGACACCAAATAACTTGACTTAAAACTATTTGTCCATAAATAAAATGAATCACAAATCACAACATCTACATGTAAGAACGCCTTCGACATCACGTGGTAGTAAGGAAAGGCCCCATAGAGGTGTACTCTATGGGCTCACCTTGTCTTTACTACTTGTTGGTTCAGTAAGAGGATATAGTTCACTAAACTTTATAGCTTACACCCCTACAACTTTTCCTTGCTATAGGCACCCTGATGTGCTCAAAACCAAGTCCAAGCACAATCAAATGAATCAAAGAAAACAAACCACAACCCTAACACAAACCGGTCCAATTGGAGGACAATTTAAGTAAACCTTTTTTTTAGAATTTTGATGAACACCAAAGATCAAATGATGTAATTGCAATCCATATATGTAATCTTCGCCATATAACAACAAGAATAATTGAAATCCACGTGAATCAAACTAAAAGGGATTGATCAAAACCATGACTCCAATTTCTTCTACAATTCCAATTCACGCCAACAATGAAATGATGTTGATTTCAAGTACTAAAGAACAATCAATCTTTAACAAAATAATTGTTCACAAATTGCGATCACAAATATGTCCAAGAAACTCCAAATCAACCCTAGATATGACTCACTAGAGATGAAATGAAAAACAACAAAGAAAGAAATTGATATAACTCACAATTTCCCCTTGTTGCACTCGTTACAATTCAAATTCTTAGGTTGAAATTGATAAGAGAATTAGAACTTGGATGAGCCCTAATTCCCACACGTTAAGTGTTTCTGTCTAATCTGCAAAAATGGCCTCTTCAAACCCTACTATAAGCAAGTATTTATACTTGCTACTCCTAAGGTTAGAAAATGGTCAAAAATTACAAGTTTGCCACTTTTAAGGTGGCTGGCCCTAAATGAAAATTACAATAAAATGAAAGTGTCCCAAAAGAAAATACAACATAAAATAGTTCATAAAATAATTATAATGTACAAAATATCATAGGTCTTCATGAGCCAATGTTTCGGAATGGAAACAATCGCAGCGGATCTTTGATTGTAAATCTAAAGATGTCCTGTGTCCATCAACTAGTGTAGGACATATTGGCGTCCTATGGAGAATTTATTATTGTACCTGTAAGATTATTTCTCAAATAGTTATTAGAATATAGGACATAAAGTAAAAATATAAGCGATTTGGACCATCAGCCAAATCCAGTTTTGAAAGTATAGGTGGTACCAGAAAATTTCTCAACATCTCCTCGGGCTTCTGAAAGATTTGCCCTTAAATCTGGAGGATCTTTTTCTGGACCGAAACCCGATGTTTGGAATTGCTTGTTGGCTGAAAATCTAGAAGAGCTATATGTGCTTTTGACTAGTTCCTAGAAAGAACAAACCTTAGACGGAGACAAATGAGTCAATAAAATCCGAATACCATCCTTTTGAAACATGTAAGTGTTTCTGAACCCTTCATGTAACACCTTTCAATCAAATAGCCATGGTCGACCCAGTAGTAAATGAAATGCATACATAGGAAGCACATCACAGATAATCTCATCACTATACCGATCTCCTATACTGATTGGTACCATTGCTCATTATGTAACATGCAAACTACCTCGGTTGTCCAACCAATGCACTTTATACGAGTTAGGATGAGAGCTAGTGGTTAATTGTAAGTCTTCTACCAATGCAGTAGATATGACATTAGTACAACTGCCACTATCAATAAAAAGCATACATAGGTTACCTCAAACCTAACAAGGTGTGTGGAACAAATTCTCTCTCTATATGTTCCTGGTATCTAGAGAAATAGTCATATCCCTGTATAACACATTAATAGGTAAGTATTTTTCTCCCTTTTTATCCCCATGTGTTTTAACATGTTCATCATCATAATACTCTTGTAAGGGTAAGGATAAATCCGTAGGCTCGACAGTCTCTTCCTCATCATCTTCCTTATTACCCTCCATGACGATCATCACCCTTTTATTGGGACACTGTGTAGCTATATGTCCAAATCCCATGCATTTGAAACATTTAATCTGGCGCATCTTCCCACTGGTTAACCCTTGTACCATTTGTCTCAAATCAGATCCAACTACCTCTTTGCCTTTCTTAGAAACATTTTTCTCCTTTTCTATAGTAGGGATAACTTTGTCTATAACCTTGAAATGCTCACCTGCTCCCTTTGACCCACCCAACTGACCAACAACCCCCATGAGATTTGCATTAGTAGTGGGCCTGCTCCTAGTAACTTGGAATGAATAGGATCGCCTCTGTCTTTTCACTTTCAAGGCTAATTGTATAGCCTCATCAAGTGTACTATATCTCTAAAGCTCAACTACACAAGCTATCTCATACTTCAACCTAGATACAAAACGTGTTAGGGTTTGTTCAGGATGTTCAATTGATCCACATCTGATCACTAATGTCTCAAACTCCTGTGCGTAGTCATCCACTATTTTACCCCCCTATCTCAATGTCTGGAGACGCATAAATAGCTCATGCCTGTAGTGTTCCGGTACAAACCTCTTCCTTAAAACTCAATTCATGTCTCTCCAAGTGTGTATTTCAGTCTCTCCATCCATTCGCCTGCTAATCACCATATTTTTCCACCACAAAACAGCATACCCTATGAACTCTACAGCTGTAACACATACCCTGGAGTCATCATCAATCTCATAACACTCGAAAAGACCCTCAACTTTGTCTTCCCAGTCTAGGTAATCATCGGCGGAACCCCTACCATCAAATGAAGGCATCTAGAGCTTCACATACTCTAATCCTCGAGGTGGTCTAAATTCCCTGCTTGGGTATGGATTGACCCCAAAATTATCATCTCTATATTCCCTAAGAGCATGATAATCTCCTTTTACTCTTCTTCCTAAATTTCCTCCAACTACCCCTTCTCTTTGGACATTCTAAGGAGCTACTCTAGGTGGTGCCTTAAGGTTTACCACAGGTGGTGGTGGCAAAGTCATCCTACCAATCCTTGTTGCTAATGTAGCAACAAATGTAATAAGGTCCTGAAGTTGTTCATCTAGAGTTCTTCCACTTGTATTTCGACAACTTAGTCTACCACCCACTTAGCTATTGGCCTCATTGCCAATGCCCCCATTCAAACTATCATTTGATATGTTTGTGGATGCGATTTATTTGAAGTACAAATGTAATCTCAAATAATTATATCACACTCCCTTCACTTCACCACGTCATAATAATACGTTTGGATAACAACACACACACTTGTACACCCACGGTGCAACAAGTCACCAATGCAACAAATACTTCTTGTCACTTCAAGTATAGTAAAATAATTGAAGCACAAATAAATACTTCCAAGTAGTTAAGATATTGAATTCAACTAAGCAAGTGTTTAAGTAAAAATACTCAATAACTTTCACACTTAAATGCTTATCTTTGAATTTCAAACTTCACTACTTAACTTCCTTTATTAGCCACGGTTCACACTCACACTTGATCTTAATGTACAGCACCTTACTCCACACAACTCCACAAATTCACACCGCCACTCACACCACACATATACACATTGCAACCACTTCAACCACCACTACATGCACAACACTTCATAGTGCAAATTACCTTTCACTCAACATACACCAAAACTCACGCCACATGCATATACTCTTCACTAATTTGACAAAACACAACTCCACAACACGGCAACAACAACAAAAAGTACTCCACTTCCAACACAATTTCTAACCGCAACGTTACACAAAAAGGCAGCAGTTCAAATTTGAAAATCAAACCACTTCACTAATTGCAACCTTTCCACATTTGGTAAGAAGTAATTTTCAAATTCAAACAAACACACATTAACTCCTTCAATCTTAATGTTTGTTTTGAAAATCAAATAACTTCCCTTTTTCCCACACTACTCAAATCTGGAAATTGCAAATTGTTTCTCCCCAATTCCGAATTCACAAATGTCTCACACAACACTACAACACACGGCAAGGATTTCAAAGCAACACTTTCCTAGCCTTCAAATTTCACTTCCCACAAATGATGATTTCCATTAAACTAATCACAATCAACTCAAGGAGACAAACAATATGGTGAGTACATCACGTCCACAACACTTAACAACAAGGAAATCACTTCAACAACACAATTGAAATAATTCAATTCTTCAATGCACAATTTTCGGATCAAGGTAATAAGAACCCTAATTTTCGAATTCCAAATTGCAAATCCCTCCTATTAAAACTCAAGCTCTGATACCAAAAAGATGATGTGCTCAAAACCAAGTCCAAGCACAATCAAATGAATCAAAGAAAACAAACCACAACCCTAATACAAACCAGTCCAATTGGAGGACAATTTACGTGAACCTTTTTTTTGGAATTTTGATGAGCACCAAAGATCAAATGATGTAATTGCAATCCATATGTGTAATCTTTGCCATATAACCACAAGAATAATTGAAATCCACATGAATCAAACTAAAAGGGATTGATCAAAACCATGACTCCAATTTCTTCTACAATTCCAATTCAAGCCAACAATGAAATGATGTTGATTTCAAGTAATAAAGAACAATCAATCTTTAACAAAATAATTGTTCACAAATTGCTATCACAAATATGTCCAAGAAACTCCAAATCAACCCTAGATATGACTCACTAGAGATGAAATGAAAAACAACAAAGAAAGAAATTGATATAACTCACAATTTCCCCTTGTTGCACTCGCCACAATTCCAATTCTTGGGTTGAAATTGATAGGAGAATTAGAACTAGGATGAACCCTAATTCCCACACGTTAAGTGTTTCTGTCTAATATGCAAAAATGGCCTCCTCAAACCCTACTATAAGCAAGTATTTATACTTGCTACTCCTAGGGTTAGAAAATGGTCAAAAATTACAAGTTTGCCACTTTTAAGGTGGCTGGCCCTAAATGAAAATTACAATAAAATAAAAGTTTCCCAAAAGAAAATACAACATAAAATAGTTCATAAAATAATTACAAAGTATGAAATATCATAGGTCTTCATGAGCCAATGTTTCGGAATGGAAACAATCGCAACGGATCTTTGATTGTAAATCTGAAGATGTCCCGTGTCCATCAACTAGTGTAGGACATATTGGCATCCCATGGAGAATTATTATTATACTTGTAAGATTATTTCTCAAATAGTTATTAGAATATAGGACATAAAGTAAAAATATAAGCAATTTAGACCATCAGCCAAATCCAGTTCTGAAGGTATAGGAGGTGCCAGAAAATTTCTCATCACACCCATTTGGCTAGTACCTAGGATACAAATGCCAAGGTTAGTGTAGGAAGCTAGGGGATAGGGAAGGATGTGAGTGGAGAGATCACTTTTGTATTATGTCTAAGTTCTTATTTTAATTTTCAAATATGTAGCTAGACTAAATTGTATTAAGATTTTTGAACTTTGAAACTGTAATCTATACCAATGGACTTTATAATATTTTGCTACTTTGAATTATAATTATATGTCTCTATATTTCTTGAGACTTTTTAAACCCTAATCAGGAATTTTGAATGTGAGTACGTATTATACGCTGTAAGGCAAATTCTTAGATAACAAAAGGGTTATCCTTGAGTTTCCGTGTAGCGTATAGTAGAAACTATACATCCTAGGGACCCACAAGGCATGACATATATTTTGAAGATTTAAAATATAAATACACAATCTCAAAAATAAAGGAAATAAATGTACTTAAAGCAAATGTATCGAGTATAATGTATTGAGTATGTTCGTAATTCACCTTTTTTTCACAAATCAATTGTGAAACTTCAGTAAATGCATGAGCTCTCAATGATAAAAAAAATTTGCATCCATCCCTGGGAACACGGATTTATAACTTCACTTGGACAATCTGGCACTTCACTTGAACGAATTCCTTATAATCACTCAAATCAAGGAAGGGTACGAGAAAGACTCTGTTTAAATCAAGCATACAGATATTTGAGTGAAGTGCCATACCTAAGTCTTTGAGCTACTAATCAGGGTTCCATAAAGTTTGTATTTTGCAATAAAAATTGTAGATTCTTTAATTTTTATGATAAATATGGATTAATGGTTTTAGTTTATTATTCATTGAAAACTTAAATAACGAGTTTTGAGATATATTGAGACAATAGAGATAGACTAATTAACCTCTAAAACCTATATTTATAAATGAAAATTTATCTTTTGAGAACTGCAAAATTATTGTGTATATTACAGTCATTATACTTATACACATATATAATACTATCTAATTGAAACCGGGGGAAACAAAGCCGTAAAATAGAAAATTGGTAGAACAACTAAAGAAAGCACAAAGAATCACTAAGTCAATGGCGGTGTAACAAGGGAAACAAGAAATAGCAGCTAAAAATAATAGGCAATTGGAAGAAAATGACACTTATCCCTCCATTTATTTATTTATTTTAAATACAATAACGTTAACACTTCAACTTAGCTTCAACTCACACTTTTCTTTCATTCCCCACCGCCATAACTTTCTCTACCTCTCAAACTCTAATCTACAATAGAAAAACCGCCAAAAGCAACAAGAAATCGTCCTAGAAAATTCAAGGAAAAATCAATCAAGAATAGGAAAATTATATTCAATATTCGATCATGTGGGGTTCGAGAGCCAAACATTGACCTGCTATTGTGGTAGTTGGAGGTTTAAGGGAGCACCACCCCAACCCTTTGGTCGACATACCCTCTCTAGTCAACAGTAGCTGGAGCTCTGAAAACCTTATTTTCCACCTGGAAGTAAACTACTTTGCTACAAATATTAAACATTCAAAATTAATTGCAAGAAAATGTATTTTGGGGTTATTTTTTAACTTAATGTAATGCTTTTGTTTTTATGAAATGGTTGATGTCTATATGGGTTCCATAAGAATGTCCCCTGCTCAAATAAAAATTAATTACAATTTTTGAAATAATTTGTAAACCTCTTATAAAGTTTTGATAATAACAAAACTCATATCTCCTAATAGCTTTTTATATAATAGATGCAATATATCATGTGCTTCAAATAAATAAATAAATATATTCATTCAATTACTTTATGAAATAAATATAATGTGTTTTTGCTAAATTTGCTGTGTTCTTAATATGTCAAGTGAAGAACGTAAATACTTTTGCTTTATATGACAGGTAAAGAATTTGAATATGTTTTTTGTGTGCTATAAACATGATGATATTGATTTTGAGTACTCATTTATTTAAATAAATTATTTAATTAATTAATATGTTATTATAAATATGTATATGTTGATGTTTTATGCATTGATGAAATGAAGTGTTGAATATTTATTTTGTACGAGTGCAAGGTAATAGCTATTCTATATGCATTTGATAACTACATAAAGAATCGGATTTGTTGAATTTATATTTATAAAAGTGCTTGTTGAAATATAATATCCATGTGAAAACTTGAGTTTATTAGATATATATGTTCTTAATGATATCTACTAATATATATGATCAATGTTTTATATGCTTTGAAGTCAAAATAAAAAAGATTGACAAAATATGGATTAAATATATTATGGAATATTCATTATATTTTTGGCATGCTAAAAATATATATTTTTTCTCATCAACATCTAGTCGATATGTTATATATGGTTTGATAGAAAAAAGTTGTTGATAAAACATATATTAAATATACATGTGATTATAATGCACATTTACATGCTAAGTTTTTTTTGCGTATGCATTTTATGAATGGATTTATGATGTTATCTACTTAAAGACATCTTTCAATATTAACAGTCAATAGTTCTTATAAAAAAGACAACGAGAATATCCTTTCCCTACCAAATGCTATATGGAATATTATTGTATGGATTGTTTTCTCAAAGGAAGGACATCAAAAGCTTTATAACAACTTCTTAAATAAATATGACCTATATCAAGCCTTCTTGAACAAAAGTGTATGGAATGAGATCTTGATATTTTTATGAATATATATATATATATATATTAGGTGTTGACAGGATGAACAAAAGAATCCGGCATAGCAAGATTAGAAGACCTGTCACTTACCAACAAGTACATTTGGATAATGTGCTTGGGTAAGAGAATCAAAATGGATTTCAATATTAATAGTTAGAAACTCTAGAAATTCCTTAAATATTTTTAATAAAAATTGGATAAATAAAATAATAAAAAAAAATCTCTTTTGTGTCTTAACTTTTACTCTCAATGGGTTTTTATAAAATAAGGAAAATTTTTCTAAAATCTTAATGGAAAGTTTTCAATTTTTTAATGAAGGTTATTACAAGCTTAAAGTGTGTGTTGAACATTATTCTATCTTGTCTAGTAAGAATATGGCAGAAAAGGAAATTTCTAAGATATGCTATATTCTAATATAGAAAGAATGTAAGTATATTTGGCATGCACATTTACCTATATCTGTTCAATAGGAAAGTGGTGTTGTGCATGTATGTCTAAAAAGAACGTTACTCAATACAAAAAAAAGTAGTACATTATATCTAAAACAAAGTTTTTCAAGTTATTAATTAATTAATTAAAAAATCTAAAATGAGAAAGAAATCAACTTCTAGTTGTAGCATATTATGATCCTTCTACCCTTGGAAGAGCTCGATTGTTATATAAGAAGAGGGGATGTCTTAGAGCAAAGTGCAAGAGTTTATAGAGAAATCATTGTATCACATGAAGCTGAGTATTGTTGACAAGAAGTGCTCTTAAGAGATATTAGCTTGTGAGATATTCTACCAAGTATAAGAACTCAGGGAATTTTTGACTAGTTGGTGTCTTTTCAAAAGAAATTGCCCTAAATCAATGATTTAGACTCAAAGACCTAATGTGAGAAGTGAGTTTTGTTTAAAAAGTTAAAGGGTTAGACTAGTGAAAGTCAAGAGAACCCATGAGAACCGCGAGGGATACAAAAACAATAGCTTCTACTAGATACTACTAGACTTATCATGGTTGCAGAACTCATGTACCTATTTTGAAAAGAGATAATGGAGTCCCAGCGATTGAGCCAGTAGTGTTGGTAGAGAGGACGTAGGCGAAAAGGATCAAACCTCTATATATCTAGGCTTATCTCTCTCTCTCTCTTTACTTTACATACTTTTGTGATACAATAAGAAATTTGTATCTAAGTTGTGCCATAGAATTTGTCTAAAAAATTTCAAATTTGATATTTTGGATTTTGTAATTTTTATGGGCTTTTTAGTTATGTTTGCAAAGAAAATAAAATGATATAAATGTTTCTCTTAGAGTAAATAACAAAAGAAATAAACTATCTAATAAATTTGTCTTAATAAATCAAATATGACACCATAATAATAATTAAATTAGACTAAAAGAAAGAGTCTCTTGAGGGTTTCAATGAGATAACTTATAGAACTCCCCTTCACTTTGTAAACTAAAATATTTATAGTCTTGCCATAACAATCCCAAGAGCATAGATGTAAATAAAATAATATAACACTCTTGTCAGTATTGATTAATATTGACTAATTGTCTATGACTAATAATAAAATATCACTAAATAATAAAGTCTTACATAATTATTGAGTAATAACTATTACTAAAAATAAAGCTAATAACTAATAGCTAAATAGAATAAAAATAATAACAATAAAAGTTCCTATATATTGCTAAATTAAATTTAATAAAATAATTAATTTCCAATTCATGCACTATAGGATGGCACCATGCAAAGTAGATATTAATTTATGCAAAGTTGACACTAAGTATGTCTTCTTGAATCATAGAAATTAAATAATTCTTCTAAAATTGAGTTAGGGAAATTGATCCTAAATCTCAAGAAGATTCATCCTCAAATTTGAATCAAGTATACTCTAAGGTCAAAAACTAGTTTACAAAACTAAAAACTTGTTAGATTATAATATCTAAGCACCTTAGGCTCATGAACTAAAACCAATACTCCCTCTGTAAATCCTCTTTGAATAAGTAGCTCCCATAATAATACAACATCAATTCTATTGAAATAGCCAGCCCCAATATATTCATGCCACACATCTTGTGGTCACAACAAGAATCTCTCCCAACTTAAGTAGTTATCCTTCCATTCATTGTGTATTCTATCAATGAGACTCATAGAAATCTACTAAGCATCAAATTCCTAATATGGAATAGTAATTAGTGATAAACCCCTTACGCTTTAGAAGAAGCTAAATCTCTCACAACAAACTAACATTAAACTCATTTGTTCTACCATAGAATCTTGTATCAGCTTATAGAAATTTAATCTCCTAAAGTTCCCATAAAGCCTACAGCTATTATACACCACCAACTCCCTCACACCAACACTACGAAAAAGAAAAAAATACTAAAGTTTATATAAATAAATAAATGAATATATATATATATATAGAGAGAGAGAGAGAGAGAGAGAGAGTGAGAAAAACAAATTATGACAAGCCTAATCCCATTTAGCAAGTATGTAGGCACCTATAAGATAACTTCAATTAGGAAACATTTTCAAATTCCTCTTATAAATACATAAAACAATTTTATTTAATATTTAACTTCAGTTTAGAAAAAAAAAAAATTAATGAAAAGGGTATTTCAAGAAGTAAACTTAAAAAAAAATGTTTATGTGGTAACTATTTAGCTTTTAATAGGTTAACTAGTTAGCCTCTAGACCTAAAAATCTTTGGTTTTTAAAAGATCATCCTTAAAAAGATTTTCATGCAAACCAATCGCTAAGTTAGAATCAATCCACCTAGTTGATTGCAACTTACCCCGTTTGACTCTAGTTAGGGGGCACTCTAAAGATTTTCAACTCAATAGAAAACTAGATTTTCCTTAATTCTTAGTTAAGGATTAGTATGAAATAGGTTAGGGCTTAATACTAATCAAAATAAAGAAAATAAAACCAAAAATTAAGCTCAGCAGAGCAGTAACTCCACTAGGGGCTTCCAAGTAGGCTAGCCATCTAAACCTTCTAAAGTTAGAATTTACTTATTAAAAATTACTTTTCGCATTATAATTCATCTTTTTTTAATATATCATTTAATTGTATATACATTTTTGTTGACTCTAATACATGTTTTGTGGGGCATTTATAAGGGGAGTTATTTTCAAAATCTTAAATGTGTGATTGATGCAATTAAACTTGAGCCATCTTAGGATCATAGGAAGGCAACCATTATGTAAGCTTCGAGTGCTATGAGGCAACTTTTGCTTGAGGCTAATTAGGCTACTACTACCCCACTCATGTTTTGATGAGGCATGAGAACCATTTACTCAAAAATGTATGGGCTCACTAAAAAACCCCAATTTTCTAAATAAAGTCAATAAAATTAAGAAGGAAAATTTGGAGTCAATTAATAAACAATTTACAAAATTTGGAACCAAAAATTTTTCAAAATGACCATTATACCTATGAAATCAATTTACTGAAAATACCTCCAAAATAGCCTAGTGACCCTAAAATAAAATTTAAAGACCCTAATTAAGTGAATAAAATCAATGAGAAATTGTTTAGAGTCAAATAGAAAAGAAATATTGGAAGTTAAAGGTTAATTTTGCAAAATGGCCATTTTTCCCTTAAATCCGATTTGGAGTCATTGAAGTTAGCCGAAATCACTAAAAAAATCAACTAAAGTTATTTGGAATCATTTTAAATTATTGGGAGTGATCTTTTGAAGTTTGGAAACAAATTACTAAAAATGAACATTTTTGCCCTCAAAGATGATTTTATCCAAATTGGACCCAAAATTTTCTTAAAGACCCTAAATGTAGCTCTAAGATTTTAATTAGGTGAATAAAATAAATTACAAAACATTGAGACAATTGGAAAAGAAAAAGTTTAATTCAGAGATCAATTGGGTAAAATGACCAAAATGCCCCTAAGCTTATTTTATAAAAGAGTAATTAATTTAAATTCCAAGGGAGTTTTAGGAAAAAGAAAGTATCATTTTGCAGCCGGAGTAAGTGAAAGAAATTAAGGAAAAATAATACAAAATAGGTTAAATTAAGAGGACACATGTTGCCATAACTTACAACCCACTAATCCTTGTAAACCTTTTACCCTTATCCTTAAACCCTTGCTAAACCCTACTATTTAAACCCATTTTTAGACAGAAAATAGCAGCCCCCAATTGCATTTTTTTCTAAAAGAAAACTCTCTAATGTAAATGTTCTCAAAAACCTATTAAGCCTATTCTACTCCTTAAGCCTCTTAGTTGTTTTCTTGTGAGTTTTAGATCAAGGAATAATTGAAATTCCAAGCTAAGAGGAGGCTATGTTCCATGTGATTTAGGTGTGAAGATAAGTAATAAAATGACTTGATTCAAGTGGACTTTAGTTTGTCGATTGTAGGTTAAAATAATGTATGATGTTTATTGTGAAGAAAATCAATTGGGAGTTTACTAAAAATATTATCTAGATAAGTAGGTACAGTTGGGAGAAATTTTGGGTATTTCTTGGGTCTCTAACAAAATGGGTTCAAAATCTTGTTTACATGGATGATTTAGAATAGTTATAAGTAATGGAACATGATGATGTGATGATTCTCATGAATATTGATGGTCTATTGTAAGAACCCATTGTGATCACCACTTATCATGCTTCTCTTGAGTTTCATTTGATGATTTAAGTGTTAATTTAGGATGTAATGTACTAGATGTGTTATTGGGTAGTGGAAATGTGGTTAAAAAGCAAGTTTGATACACTTAAGTGAAGATTATGTTGAGCATTGTTATGACCACCATTATGATGATGAATTTGAGGTTTAAATAGGCTTTTAACCCTACAAAGCCCTAAATCAAAGAAAGATATAAAATGAAATTGGAATTAGACCTAATAATTAATTGGGCTTAAAACATAAAAAAGAGGAATAATTAAATATAATGAACCTAGATTAATTAAAATAGGTGGAAGTAATCTAATTGAACTTAAAATGGATTTAATAATTTTAACTGGATTTAATTAGGGCTAGTGGGCCAAACTCAAAACACAATTAAGCTTATTATACTTAAAAGGTCCAAAAACCCAAATTAGGCCTTAAATACAATTAGGATTTAAAAAATTTATTAATTCTAATTGAATAAACCTTAAATGACTCAAGCTACAATTAGTTAAAAGCTAATATGGCCTCAATAACCCTAATTGGGTTCATAATTAGTATGAGCCTTAAGTAACTTAAACCAAACTTAAAATAGCATTTAATTACTTAAAATAACCAATTGACTTATGGTTTTTGCTTTGATGCATAAAACTAACTCAATTGACTCAACTGGAACTCGAATAGTAATTCAAGAATCATCGACCATTTAGGTACACAGTAACTTACATGTTGCATGTTAGGTTAGAAAATTAAACCGGACTAATAATTAAACTTGGCTAAGTATCTACTGTCACGCCTCGAAAGGGGGCCTAGAAGTCTCTACTAAAATTATCATGGTACGTGTGCACCTGTTACATGATAATCGTCTTACGAGTCAAAGATCATAAGACACTAAGTAAATAATTACATTTACAAGAAGTTACAGTACATATAATTAGATAATAAAATATACTATGAAACCCGAATCCCACGGTCAACCATGATCGCAGAAAATCGGTATCCCTTACCAATCGGTAAAATAGGATAAACCTTAGGTTTCTCAATTTCAAATTCTATTCACATGGGGGTCCTAACATTTCATCTAAGTAAATCTATCCTTCACAAATCTTACTTTGTCGTTTTGGTCTTCCAAAACTCCCAACACTTCACATCTTATCCCATCCTGCGCTTTCGCTATCGTTACCTACAAAAGAGTCTGTGAGGGGGTGAGCACACTATGGCTCAGTAAATGGGATGGTAACACTTTCAATACTACGTACACACAAGCAATATCAAATTAAGTTATTAGACATATGCTATATACATACATAAGCAAATTCAAATTAAAATATTAAACATATGCTATGCATGAACAACCATATGAATGCAGCATCTCACATAGTCTTCCGGTAACTGACGTGAAGTCTAGGGTTTACACCCCCCCTTGACCTTAGGTTGAGGATTCCAAAGCCACCATCAGTGCCCAGGTCATTACCCGATTTATTTATCTTATCACTTTGTTAATTATGATATTTTATTAACTCAACAGTGAACGCTCCTATGCCTCTCTGCACCAGACGGAGCAAAACCCTCAAGGACAGGCTGGACTGGGAATTGTCAAGGCACAACAATCCCCTAATCACTTTGTTCGCACTTGGCAAAACAACGATCCTCTTGATCACTTCCGACGCATCCTGTGACAGTGATGGCCTTCAATCTCATGCAATGTCTCGTGAAAATGCATGTCAGGTTTTTAAATCAGGTCCTCTTCCTTAATTAATTGATTTAGGGTGATCAAACAACATTTACAATCACAATCAATCCTCAATCATACCACAGACAAACATCAAACATTCCATTTCACTCATCACAATAAGCACATATTATGTCTTTCTTATCACTCAAGACAAACATTGAACCCAGACCCCGTGGACATAGACCTATCCAGTTTTACAATGGATTAAATTATCTCGGCACCTCTCTATGCCATTTCTTTTATATGTGATGCGCACATAGGGAGAACATCGCAATCAACTACATCCTAGTACTTTTTCCCTATGTTGATTGGAACCTTAGCCCTCTGAGTGACATGCAGATTGTCTCGCTCACTCAACTAATGTAATTCATAGGGCCTAGGATGTGGTGTAGTAACTAGTTGCAACCTATTCACTAATGCAGCAGCTATAACATTAGTGCAACTACCACCATTAATAAGAAAAGTACAAAGATTACCTTAGACCCTATAAGGAATATAGAATAGGTTTTCCCTTTGCACGTCCTCAATATCTAGAGATGTAGTCATTACCTTACACAATATGTTAATAGCTAGATATTGATCATTGCCCTTATCCTTATGTACCTCAGTGTCTAGATCCTCATAGTATTCCTTTAACACTATTGATAAATCTATAGGCTCAAATACGTCTTCCTTGTCATCCTCATTTTCCACCTCCATAGCAGTTATCACCCTTTTGTTATGATACTAAGCAACCATGTATCCAAAGCCCATGCATTTAAAGCATTGGGTTTGACGAATCTTTCCACTTAATGCCCTCGATACTATTTGTTGGATATCAACCCCTACAACTACTTTGCCTTTTCTAAAACTATCTCTCTCCCTATCAGTAATAGTTGCATTTGATTCCACAATCTTATCAATTTCCCCCTTTCTAACCTACTAATTATCTGATCCATATAACTGAGTAATGGATCCATACCTATTACTCGATGCTCTATATAAATTGAAGTGCCTCTGCCTCTCAATTTTTAAAGCCAACTGGATGGCCTCATTAAGAGTGTCATACCTCTACAGCTCAACAATACATGCTATCTCATATTTCAACCCAAACACAAATCGCGCCATGGTTTATTCAGAAGGTTCAAATGTCCCACATCGGATCCTCAATGTCTTAAACTCCTGGACATACTCATCTACTGTTTTGCCTCCCTGTTTCAATGTTTGGAGAAACATGAATAACTCTTGTCTGTAGTGTTCTAGTATAAACCTCTTCCTCATCACCCTTTTCATTTCTTACCAAGTATGAATCTCAGCATCACCATCTCTCCTCCTGTTGGTCACAAGGTTCTTCCACCACAAGGCGACATACCTTGTAAACTCGACTATTGGAAGACAGACTCGAGTATGGTCATTAATTTCATAACATTCAAAGAGCCCTTCCACCTTATCCTCCCAATCAAGGTAATGCTCTACAGGTCCCTTTCCAACAAATGAAGGCATCTACAATTTTACATACTCTAGACCCCTAGGTGGTCTAAACTCATGATTAAGATAAAGTTCATCCCTAAATTGTCATCCCTCTCCTCTCGATAAGCATGATACTATCTTCCAACCTGTCTACCCCCGTTTCCTCCTACTACTCCTTCTCTACCCACAGCATTAAGGGATACCTTAAGTGGGGGTGCTTGTGGATTTGCCACTAGTTGTTGAGGTAAAGTCATCTGATCGACCTATGTTGCTACTTTAGCAACAATGGTAGTCAGGTGCTACAACTACTCTTCTACAGTTCTTCTTCCACCTACAGCACGTCAACCCTATACTCCTCCTCTAACCCAACTGTTGGCCTCATTCTTGAATCCTCCATTGACATTGTTATTCAACATACTCAATAGAATTGCCACTCAATTGATGTGCTATGATACCAAAAAGTATGATATGCCCTACAATTCCAATTGCAAACACACTAATACAAGTGCATGATCACCAAAATAATCCCACAAAGGCATGATCAATAACCAACACTTGAACCCTAATTCACGTGGATTCAAATGGCGATGATGCTAAATTGTGATGAGGAATAATGCGATTGTATAATAAGTAAAGGATAATGATATAAATGAACTGAATTCCACTCAAATTAGACTTAAATCAAATATAAAAAATAGGAACCCAATTCACGTGAAAGATAACGAGTAACATAACCAATTATATCTAGATATGACGCACTAGAAAACAATTGGTAACAACTAAAGAAAGATTGATATTACTCACAATCTCCTCAAGTTAATCTCGTTACAATTTGACAAGTGAAATTGATAAGAGTAAGGTTTGCATGCAAGGACTGATAGGAATCAAAATCCTACAAGACTTATCAATAGGGTAAGAGCCAAAGGGTTACAAAATTTGGTAATGAAGGTCCTCTTTGAGCAATCCGATCCCAAAAATATTTGTATAATAACTTCTTTTCTATTACTTATTTGTTGTGCATTCCAGCAGGTATACTTGTCGGTTTTTACAGGGCGATGGATAAACTCACTAAAGCTCAGCTTGTGGGTTATTCATGGACCTACATAAACCAAAGAAGAACCGATCCAAAAACATTTTCACTTAAATTGAAGAACTTGCCACTAGAAGACCATTTGTATTTGTAATTGTTGCTTATGAGAACTGGCCATTTTATTTTTGCACTTGTAATTGTGATTTAGGAACTGGCCACTTAAGTGGCATCTTTGTAATTTTTTGTTTGTTTTTACCCTAATAGGAGCAAGTATAAATTCTTGCTAACTAGGGTTTTTAGAAAGCTTTCTGATATTTTGACAAAAACAAACACTTTGTGCCTTAAAGGTGTTCCTTGCAAATCAAAGATCTCTTATCAATTTCTTGTGAAATTGTGGCTAGAACCAACAAGAGGAGATTGTGAGTCATATCAATCTTGCTTTTGTTGTTAACAAATTGTGTTTAGTGAGACATATCTAGGTGTAATTTTTGGTTACTTATTCATTCACATGATTTAGGTTGTAATTTTTAGATTTGGTCATTTTAATTTTGAAATTGCATCCTAGTGTAAATGCGTGATTTTCCATTGAAAATCACATAATTATTTGTTCATAGTTCCGTTTGGTATTTAGCTTAATTGGAATCAAGTTAATTACGCCATTTTGAGTCCCAATTTGTGTAATTGATTCCTCATTTGTATTGTGTGCTTGTGAATTTGGAATCAAGGCACATCATATTTTGGTATCAGAGCAAGTTGTTTCATACAATTAGGATTCATGTGGCAATTAGAATCATGCCACTTTGTGGAATTTGTTTAGTTGATTCTTCAATTGGCTTTGTGCACTTGTAATTGGATTTTCAATCACATCATAATTTGGTATCAAATCATGGTTTTGAGAAAGGAAATTGCAAGAACTTCATTAGACAATTAGGGTTCTTGAGGTTGATTTCTTGATCCGAAAAAATTGAATTGAAATTGTAGTTGATTGTGGTTTATGTTGCATTCTAATTGTTGTTGTTGAAGTGGACGTAGAGTGCTTGTAGTAGCATTTATTTTCTTGAACTTGCCGTAAGGGAAGGAGGTGTGTTCCTTTGTGCTTGTTTGGAATTGAAGCTACATCCATTGAGACAAAGAAGAGTGAATTGCTTATTGTGTTTTTGGAAATTTGAGGATTGTCATTTGCAATTTTCAAATTTTCCTTGTGTGGAGATTAGGAAGTTATTTGAAATTCAAACACATTCATTAAGTTGAAGAAGTTATTGTGTAATAATTGATTGAATGTTATTTGGATTTGAATTTGCTTCTTACCATTTGTGGGAAGGTTGCTTTAAGAGTGGTATTTGAATTTATTGCCATGAGTGTGGTGAAGTGAGTGTTTTGGTAGATTGAGGAAGTGCTGCACGTGAAGTGTAAGTGAGGTTTTGCGTTGAAATATAGCAAGTGTACGTGTACCGTGGTGTAAAAGATGTTGTTGTTGACCGAAAGTGTGTGTGTTGTGGTGTAAAGTAAAGTAAATCGTGGGAGAGTAAGTGTAACGTGATTATGGGAGTATATGTGTGAAGCCATTTAGGGTGTGTGTTGCATTAGGTGTTTGTTGCACCGTGGGTATGTGGTGGAGTGTGTTGTCGGCTTGTTGAAACTAAAAAGCAACCATGTCAAATGATTTGTATTTGTTTACTAATGTACTACGCCAAGCCTTAACTTCTTTTCCAACCATTGATGATAAATAAAGAGAAAACTTGTTTCACATTTCTTGTAAGGTGCTAGGTAATTTGTGTGTCATTATTGTTGATGGTGGTAATTGTACTAATGTTGTGACTGCCTCATTAGTATCAAAATTACAACTTGTAACTACTCCACATCCAAAACCCTACAAATTACATTGGTTAAGTAAGCAAGGGAGTCTTCATGTAACTTGGAGAGCTACAGTACCTTTCAGTATAGGGGATAAAAATCATGATGAAATAGAATGTGACATTCTTCCCATGTGTTCATCCCATATATTTCTTGGTAAGTTGTGGTCATATGATAAGAGGGTTTTACATGATGGCTATAGAAATACTTATATGTTCCAATAGGAGGGTAAACGTATAGTATTGAACCCTATGTCACCATCAGAGGTCCAAGAGGTGCAAAGACAGATAAGTCAACCATTAGAGGTCCCTAAGGTTTGTAGTTAGATGAGTTAACCTTCAGAGGACCAAGCGGTTCAAAAGCAGATGTGTCAACCATTAAAGGTCTAAAATGTTTAGGGGCAGATGAGTAAACCATCAAAGGTCTAAGAGGTTCAAAGACATATAAGTGAAATAGAGAAGAAGAAGACATTATTGGTGGGATAGTTTGAGTTAGGAGAGGCCATAACAGATGATAGACCATTATATATGTTGCATATGAGATATATCCTAAAGATGGAAGGGCGAGAGCAATTACCCTTTGTGGTATCTTAGGTATTGGGAGACTACAGTGATATTTTTACAAATAACTTGCTAGGAGGATATAGAGTCTCTACTACATTTGACCTATCAGATTTGAGGACAAAACTTCTTGAGGCCCGAGGAGAAGATGGGAATCAAAATCCTATAGGACCTATCACTAGGGCAAGAGCCAAAGGGTTACAAAATTTGGCGATGAGGGTCCTCTTTGAACAATTCGATCCCAAAAATATTTATACAATAACTTCTTTTCTATTACTTATTTGTTGTGCATTCTAGTAGGTATACTTATCGGTTTTTACAAGGTGATGGATAAACTCATTAAAGCTCAGCTTGTGGGTTATTCATGGACCTACATAAACCAAAGAAGAACCAGTCCAACAAAATTTTCACTTGAATTGAAGAATTGGCCACTAGAAGACCATTTGTATTTGTAATTGTTACTTATGAGGACTGGCCATTTTATTTTTGCACTTGTAATTGTGATTTGGGAACCGGCCACTTAAGTGGCATCTTTGTAATTTTTTGTTTGTTTTTACCCTAATAGGAGCAAGTATAAATACTTGCTAACTAAGGTTTTTAGGAAGCTTTTTGATATTTTTGACAAAAACAAACACTTTGTGCCGTGAGGGTGTTCCTCGCAAATCAAAGATCTCTTATCAATTTCTTGTGAAATTGTGGCGATAACCAATAAGAGGAGATTGTGAGTTATATCAATCTTGCTTTTGTTGTTAACAAATTGTGTTTAATGAGCCATATCTAGGTGCAATTTGTGGTTACTTGTTCATTCACGTGATTTAGGTTGTAATTTTCAGATTTGGTCATTTAAATTTTGAGATTGCATCTTAGTGTAATGGCGTGATTTTCCATTGAAAATCACGTACTTATTTGTTCATAGTTCCATTTGGTACTTTGCTTGATTGGAATCAAGTTCGTCATGCCATTTTGAGTCCCAATTTGTGTAATTGATTCCTCATTTGTATTGTGTGCTTGTGAATTTGGAATCAAGGCACATCAAGGACTCTCCTCACAACAAAAGATATATTTTCTTAAGTTCAAAAAGCTACTTCTAAACCCTACTTAGCAAGTATTTATACTTGCTCCGATTTGGGTAAAATCAACAAAACCAAATTACAATAAAAACAATCAAATGGCTGGTTCTCAAACGCAAAATACAAGTACAAATAAGTCTTCAAAATGGCCAGTTCTTCACTTCTATGGAGTAATGGTTAGACCGGTACTTCTTTGATTTATGTAGGTCCATGAATAACCCACAAACTGAGCTTTAGCAAATTTATCCACCATCTTGTAAAAACCAACAAATGTACCTGCTGGAATGCATAACAAATATGTAATAGAAAAGAAGATACTAAATAAATATTCTCGAGGTCTGATTGTTCAAAGAGGACCCTCATTGCAAAACTTTGTAATCCCTTGACTCTTACTCTAGTGATAGGTCCTATAAGAATTTGATTCCTATCATCAACACAAGAATTTCACAGTCACAATCACACACTTCAACAATCCCAATCACCACCTTCGTTCAATCCTCAACTCAAACCCAGCACAACAATAATATAACAGGGATACTCAACAACAACAATAACCCAGATTCTATAATCAATCCAACAATGAAATTCACAACCCACGACAACAGAATCACACAACCTACATCAACAACAACAAAGAAGCCTAATTTCGATTGATATGAATTCCACAAACAAACTCGAATTGAATTGCACAGTAACACATAACCCTATTGACAACCAACATTTAACCCCAATTCAATAACAATCTATCACAACACTAATTCACAATATCGAAAACCCTAATTGCTAAATTAGAAATCAGCAGTCATAAACCCTTTCTCGATCTGAGCTCTAATACCAAAAGATGATGTGTCTATTTCCTAATTTAGAATACAACAACTGCAATCCCGATTCCAACAAACACATTATTCAAACCTATAATCAAATATAAGAACAAATAGTGTCTAAGCCCTTACCAGATGTTACGCACTAACAAAAGAACAACCCTAGCATGGAATGGTTGATACAACACACAATGATTCTGATGTTACCACTCGCCATAATCAAAGATTGATAAGAGTTGAGAGGAAAACTTAAAGAGTTCAATTTCAATGTTCAACAATCTTCCCATTTAAGTGTCCAATAACAAATATAAAATACAAGGAAAAGTTGAAACAAATCGACTCAAGAAAGTCGCTAGCCTTGAAATGGAAAGTCGTTAGCTTAGACAATATACGCTGCCGGCTTTAGCACTTAAGCCTCTACCTAAGTGGCCAGCTTAAGTAGATAAGTCGCTGGCCTTGAATGTCGGGTTAAGAAGAAAAGCTACCGGCCTAAGTGGCTACATCGCTGGCCTATCTCCCACATCGCCAGCCTTGAGGTTAGTCTAAAGAGGTAAGTTGTCGGCCTTTTAGGCCGACTTAAAGGTGTCCACCCCGGCTCTGATGACTTGATTCCCACACTTGAACAATGTTGTAAGAGTCGTGATTTGATTTCCATCATTCTACTTGATGAGATCCATGATGAGAGCTAAGCCGGAAGAAGAAATGTGGATCCTCTTGAAGTGCCTCCTGGACCGATCACAAGAAGTCAAGCGAAACGACTCAAGGAAGCACTTAACGGGTTGATAAAGGATGTCCATGAAGCCGGAAAGGATTGGAGCAATCATGAAGTTGGAACGGATTGAAACAACCATGGGAAGACCCTTACTCTTATACAAGTCACATCGGACACGGGTTGAAGAGGGCGTGTATGTCCAAGGCACGGCCGTGTAGGAATTCCAAGACTGCACAGAATCATACACGGCTAGAAACACGGCTAAAAGGCACGGCTATGTATGGAGTCAAGCAAATTTACAGGAAGGTACACGACCAGAAGTACACGGTCGTGTATGTGGCCAGAATGTGCACAGAAAAGTACACGGCCAAAGTACACGGTCGTGTACACGGCCGTGTATCCCCTGCCGGCCAGCTTGTTTTGTTTTCTTGTTTTTACGCAACTTATCTAAGCTACGTCGTTTTGGACTTGTTTTTCACAAATTGTAACCCTAGTATAAAAGCTCCTAGGGTTTAGAACAATTAAGAATTTACATCTTTGAACATTAAACACTTTTGAGAGGCACCTCTCTTGGTTCTTCAAGAACTAATTTGAACTTATCAGATTGATTTCCGTGGCGTTCATCCCAACTTATCAATCGGTCTTTCATCCCCGATTGTGGCGTCTTCACATTATACCAAGGTTCTTGTCTAACTTATAGACAACGGGTCGCATTTTCCACTTTAGATGTTTGGGCGTCTTAGGCAACGAATTCCGAATGTCTTGGTATTGGGTTTCGTTACGGGTTGGTGTAGTTCGTATCAGTTTGGTATCAGAGCTTAGGTTTGTCAAAACATCAAATTCGGTTGAGGAAGGTAATATCAAAAACCCTAACTCCAATCGTTTATATCAATTATCGTATCCAATTTCGTAGTATTGATTGTCTTTTGATAGTGTAATATCGACTAGGCGATTGTTAAAAAAAAAAAGAGTAAAAATCATGACAAAAAAAAGAAGAGAAAAGAAAAGAAAAGAAAAACGTGATCAAGAGCAACAACCAAGACAAAAAAAAAAATCGGATAGAAAAATAGAGGAAAATTTATGAACCCTAAAGTTGTTTTGAATTCTACGGAAGGGAATTAGTATAGTTCGGGTTAGTTCCAAGAGAATTGAGAAGAGGAATTGGCGAGTTGATATCATCGTTTTTTGTGAGAATACACGAGTGACTGTGTGATATCATCATTTGAGTGAAACACGTAAGGGAGTGTATCGTGAGGTTTAATTATATATATATTTGTGTTAGTACTAATCTTTTCTATAAGGACTATGTCGAGACAACATTCTCCTGAAGGTGAGAGGGGAAGGTTTGATGCTAGGTTAGTAATTGAGGCATTGAGGGGTGAGATGAAGAGGATGTTCCAAGAGGAAATGGAAAAAATTCATGAGACGGTAGAGCAAAGACTAGAGTAATCCACAAACGTATTACAAGGGCGAAAGAGGGAGAGTCGTTCTAGGAGAGTACCGAGGGGTGGAGATGAAATGTCGGAAGATGAATTTGATGAGCCTTCTGTCGAGGGTTATAGAGGTTATAGTGGTCGGAATAGAGGACCTAGGGATTGGGAAGATAGAGGAGATAGGTATAGAGAGGATGATCAATTAAGTAGCATAAAGATGAAGATTCCTCCTTTCCAAGGGAAGAATGATCTCGAGGCGTACTTAGAGTGGGAGAAAAAGGTAGAGATGGTGTTTGATTGTCATAACTATAGTGGGAGTGATAAGTATAAATTAACACTTGTATTTTAGATGAATTCTATTTGTTTGTGTAATAATTTGATGTTATCTTGAAGAATTTTGATACTTAAAATAGAAATGTTTCAGTTTCAGGGATGAGGACCACTATTTTGAGAAAAGATATCGATTTGGATTGAAATCAGAGAGGAATACATGAAGAAAAATACTTTTTGGAAGGAACAGCAGATATACATGGCTGTGTGAAGGAATCAGGCGACTATACGGTTAGTATACACGCCCGTGTATACGACCGTGTATCAGCATGGAAGCGTTTTAGGACAGATCAATACATGGTTGGAATACACACCCGTGTAAACCAACCGTGCATAGGAACATATTGAGGAGGACACACGGTTGAGTTACACACCCGTGTAGTAAACCGTGTATGAAGAACAAAGAAGCCAGAGGCGTACACGGCTATTACAAACGGCCGTGTGGGATATACACGCCCAGAGTTCACTTAGTCAGAGAGATACACGGTTTGTATACACGCCCGTGTAGTAGGACCGTGTATCTATCGAAGGAAGGATATCTGCAAATCGATTTTAAATCTTTCGTCCAATTTTGGAGGATATCTTCTACATGCCAGAGAGGAAGCTACCCTAGGTATAAATAGTCATCTTTGAAGAGAGAGAAGGAGTTTTTGGAGGAGGAGAAAAGGAGAGAAAAAGAGGAGAGCGCAAAAGAGAAGGCCAAGAGGCCGAAAGGCTGAGGAGGCCGAGGAGGCCGAAGGGCTCATGCACAGGAGTTTTCTCTTTCTTTTTCCTTCTATTTTCTTTGAGTTATATCTTGAAAATCCTTAGTGGCTAGTTATTTCATTCCCGAACCTTATGAATTCTAATTATTATGTAATATGGGATTGATTGCATAGTTAATGAGTATTGGAATTCTCTGAATTTATTCATGTTGTTCATGTAGTGTTGCTAATTTGATGTATGGCCAACATTGGGTTTACATTGATTTCTTATAAGATGATTGGGAAATCTCTTGTTTGAATAGATCTTACATGAATAAAGGAATTCGTATGTAATCTAGGGATAGAGAACGTGAATTTTCCGTATTAGGTTAAATTAGATAATTTGATCTAATTGAGGGTTCAAGAGTATTAATACAATTCTAATTGATTTTGATAGAAGAGGGATCTTTATCAAAGCGATTAGGGTTAGGAGCTAGTGATTCTGGGAAGAACATTAGCTTAGTGTTAGATACTCCGCGGTTTAGAGATAACCATTGCTTGTTAACTAGTTTATTGAAAGGGCAAAGTTACATGACAATTAGAGGAGTAGTAAGGGTAGGGTATATTCTTAGTTATCAGATTAATAATCAAGTTATAGTATTATTTTTAATTGCTAAAGGTTTTGTTAAGTATTCTTAATTTAATCTGAAACCTCTCGAATTTGTGCGGTTAGATAGTTGGTTTAAAGTTAGTATTAGTACTTGCTGATCCTTGAGGAGACGATACCCGAACTCAACTCTATACTATTATAATCGATAGGTGCACTTACCTACTTGATCGAAACAGAGAGTCATAGAAAGGGATTTTTAATTTGAGTGATTGCGATCATAATCAACAAGTTTTTGGCGCCGTTGCCGGGGATCGGCAATATTAAGAAAGCACAGCGCTAACTACTTTAACCAATGCATTTCTTTAGGTAAGCTTTTATTTCTTTAATGCATTCAATTACTTTTTATTTCATTTCAGAGATCATGTTAGATGTGTGGAATACATGACTTTAGTCATGAGAAGGACGGGGATATTACATGTTGGGATTTCTTTTCAAGAACTCATGGTCCTGTGCACATGAATGCTATTGAATGGAGTGCTTCTGCAAAAGTGGATGCTAGATGCGCGATTCTGATATCGATCCAGGGGAGTCTTGTTTCTCTTTTCCTTTTATTTCCATTCTCTGCCCTCTTTTGTGTAGTCAATGTAGACATTAGGGACAATGTTTAAATCTAAGTGAGGGAGAGGACTGAGATAAGAAGCATGAAATATAAGTGTTGATGAATGAAAATTATTAAGTTTCCCCACTTAGGATGTATTTAGTGAATTACTAACAATCAAGAATTGCTGAGATTTTATTAAACTACTTATTGTGATGAAAATTCTTAGGAATTTTGCAAATGTTTACTCTCTTATCTTGTTTTATAAATACTTTGCTAGAATTACAAGTTGAAATCCAAGTGGAGAGAATTACTTGTTGTTTAAGCAGTTATTTCGAGAAGTGAGAGTGAATTAAGATCTCTAGTAGGTTTAGTATGCTCTTTCTTTCGCTAATAATGTAAGTTATGCAATTTTGAGTAAAGGAGTAGAGGATACAAGAGGAGAGGTAGTAGTAATGCACGGTTTCCACAGGGTAATGGTTCATCCACTTGGAAGACCAACCAATGGAAGAAAGAAGAAAAGCCTTTACGCACCAAACCAAAAGGGGAGCTGAGGCAAGCGAGTTCTACTCCTGGTAATCAAGGTAACCCTGAATCTTCTACTTCTAGAAATTGTGACATTAGATGCTTTAAATGCCAAGGTAGAGGCCATATTGCTAGTCAATGTCCAAATAGGCGTGTGATGATTTTGCGTGATGATGGTGAGTATGAGACTGAGGGGGATAGTGAAGAAGATGATATGCCTCCATTAGAGGATGCTAGTGATGATGAGGAGCCTGCAATGGGAAGGCTAGTGGCAGTAGTGAAGCGAGCGTTGAATCTGCAGGTGAAGGAAGAAGAGGAGGTGCAAAGAGAGAATATATTTCATACTAGATGTTATCTAGGAGATCATATTTGCAGCTTGATCATTGATGGAGGAAGTTGCACCAATGTAGTGAGCAATTTTATTGTTGAGAGGCTGGGGCTCAAAACTGTTAGACACCCTAGTCCATATAAATTACAGTCGTTAAATGATAGTGGAGAGACTAAGGTCAGCAAGCAAGCATTGATTGGTTTCCACATTGGTAGGTATGAGGATGAGGTGTTATGTGATGTAGTGCCAATGCAAGCATGTCACGTGTTGTTGGGGAGGCCATGGAAATTTGATAGGAAGGTTGTTCATGATGGTTTTTCTAACAAGTATACACTTGTTCACCAAGGGAAAAGCTTTAATCTTAAACCTTTAACACCTAAATAGGTGTATGAGGACCAGTTGCAGCTACAATAGTCTTTTGCAAAACATAAGGTGAGTGAAAAGTAGAGTGAGAGTGAGAGAGCAAAAGACAATGAGAAGAAAAAGGAATATAAGAGTCAAGATCAAAAGGAAAAGGAGAGGAAGGCTAGAAAGAGTGTGAGAGGCCAAGTTGAAGGGGAATCAACTTTGGTGGTGAGTGAAAAGGAGAAGGTAGCCTTGCAAAAGGAGAGATGTGTGACAAGAGCGAGTGTAGTGAGGAGAGCGTTAGTGATGAAGCAACCTATGTTGTTGCTAGTTTTTAAAGAAACATGTTTGACTACTAACGAACTATCTAATTCTTTACCTAGTGTGGTTGTGTCTCTTGTGCAGGACTTTGAAAATGTCTTTCCGAAGGAACTCCAAAGGCAGGTCGATGAATTAATGGAGAAGGGGTACGTGAGAGAAGGCATAAGTCCATGTGCAGTGCCTGTGATTTTGGTGCCAAAGAAGGATGGGACATGGAGAATGCGTGTTGACTGTCGCGCCATCAACAACCTTACGATAAAGTATTGTCATCCCATTCCTTGTTTAGATGACTTCTTAGATTGGTTATATGAGTATAGTGCCATTCCTCATGAGCCTTGGATAGACATGTCCATAGATTTTGTGTTAGGATTATCTAGGCCTAGGCATAATCGAGATTCTATTTTTGTGGTTGTGGATAGGTTTTCTAAAATGGTTCATTTCATTCCTTGTCATAAAACTGATGATGCTATACACATTGTTGATTTGTCCTTTAGAGAGGTAGTGCGTCCGCATGGTATACCTAGTAGCATTGTTAGTGATCGGGATGTAAAGATTTCGAGTCATTGTTGGAGAGTATTGTGGGAAAAGTGGGGAACTAAACTAATGTTTTTGACTATCCGTCACCCACAAACTGATAGGCAAATTGATGTGGTTAACAGGACTTTAATTCAATTGTTAGGGGCAATCATAGGGAAGAACATTAGGACTTGAAAGGATTGTCTACCATTTGTGGAGTTTGCATATAATAGGGCTTTACATAGCACTACGCATTGTTCACCATTTGAGACTATGTATGGTTTTAACCCACTAACTCCTAATTATTTATTGCCATTACCACTTAACAAGTTTGTGAGTTTTGATGCTGATTCAAAGGCAGATTTCGTGAGAAAGCTACATGCACAGGTAAAGAGTAGGATTGAAAAACAAAATGCTAGGGTCGCTTCAAGGGTGAACAAGGACAGTAGACCCAAGATTTTTCAACTTGGAGATTGGGTTTGGGTGCATTTTCGCAAGGAGAGTTTTCCATTGCAGAGGAGATCCAAGTTGAACCCTAGGGGAGACGGTCCATTTCCGATGCTTGAGAAAATCAATGATAATGCCTACAAGAAAAATTTACCAGGTGAGTATCCAGTAAGTGTCACATTTTATGTTACTGATCTTAGTCCATTTGATGCAGGCAATGATTTGAGGACAAATCCTTTTCAAGAGGAGGGGAATGATGAGATCCATGATGAGAGCCAAGCCGGAAGAAGAAATGTGGATCCTCTTGAAGTGCCGCCTGGACCGATCACAAGAAGTCGAGCAAAACGACTCAAGGAAGCACTTAACGGGTTGATAAAGGATGTCCATGAAGCCGGAAAGGATTGGAGCAATCATGAAGTTGGAACGGATTGGAACAACCATGGGAAGACCCTTGCTCTTATACAAGTCACACCGGACACGGGTTGAAGAGGGCGTGTATGTTCAAGGCACGGCCATGTAGGAATTCCAAGATTGCACAGAATCATACACGGCTAGATACATGGCTAAAAGGCACGGCCGTGTATGGAGTCAAGCAAATCTACAGGAAGGTACACGACCAGAAGTACACAGTCGTGTATGTGGCCGAAATGTGCACAGAAAAGTACACGGCCAAAGTACACGGTCGTGTACACGGCCGTGTATCCCCTGCCGGCCAGCTTGTTCTGTTTTCGTGTTTTTACGCAACTTATCTAAGCTACGTCGTTTTGGACTTGTTTTTCACAAATTGTAACCCTAGTATAAAAGCTCCTAGGGTTTAGAACAATTAAGAATTTACATCTTTGAACATTAAACACTTTTGAGAGGCACCTCTCTTAATTCTTCAAGAACTAATTTGAACTTATCGGATTGATTTCCGTAGCGTTCATCCCGACTTATCAATTGGTCTTTCATCCCCGATTATGGCGTCTTCACATTATACCAAGGTTCTTGTCTCGCTTATAGACAACGGGTCGCGGTTTCCACTTTAGGTGTTTGGGCGTCTTAGGCAACGAATTCCGAACGCTTTGGTATTGGGTTTCGTCACGGGTTGGCGTGGTTCGTATCACTACCTCTAAGCGATCAAGTCTACTACTAAAGCTTATGGTGGCTAATGACAACAACAACAACAACAATACTAACACCTCTCCTAATTCAAAGATAACTACACTAGAATAAATTGTGCAAAATATAGCTAAACAAATCCAATTCCTTACAAAAGGCATCAATCTCTTTGGGACTACTTAACCATCACAGGAGGGCCATTCAGGGACCCCACTAGGAAAGATGGTTTAGATTCCACCTCATAAAGGGATCGACTCCAACCCAACCCAACTATCAATATGGGCTCTAATTAAAGACCTAAGAAAAGGAATTGGAAAAAAAAAAAAACAAAAGGAAATAAAGGGAAATTTTTTCTAACAATTTTCTACAAGATAAAAGCACTAAAGAGTCATGATGGGTTTGACCAAACAAGAATCATCAATATTGTGGCACATGACATAGATACTTATTGACACGAATTGGAAATCGACTCCTTTTCACACAAATCAAATCGTCAATAACAATCAAATGTTATAATTTTTTAGGGTTTTCTAGATTTTGGTACTAATGAATAAAAACAAGGATATGGATAAAATTACCAATCTATAGATGCTAAGATTGATAAAATTAAACTAATTTGCAATCAAATCATAGAACGACGGAGACCACGTTCTATAAATCAATCACTCAAGGTTAAAGAATTCTAAGAATTCAATAACGATGCTCGCCACAAATTCTATAGGAACTAAGAATTTGATAAGAACAATACGAATAAAGTGAAAATCAATCCTCAATATTCAAGAATCCCAAAAGAGGATTCACACACACGCTCAAAGTGTTTTCTTACAACCAAAATATCATATGTCCTTGTAAAAACCCTAAAGAACACTATTTATATCATGTCTAAAACAAATTGTGTGAAGCTATCCAAGGCCGGCACCAAAGGCCGGTATGAAGGCCGGCGGCCTACATTTAGGCCGGCTCAAAGGCCGGCGGCCTTGAAGCTAACTCGGTTGGCCTTTATTCAAGGCCGGCTTAAGGCTGGCCGAACTTCGCCTTGGGTCCTCCCGACGCTTATGTCCTTTTTTCGACCCTGTACTGCCACCTAGAGCTCGGATTGACTTTGTTTTCTTTGGTGCTCGTATCTTAGCTCTTGGAATCGTATCATTCCCTCCATGTTGAAAAAAGATTCGACCTCGAATCTATATCGTCCATCCTGCTAGACCACATAAACAGACTCCTCTTTCCCTTGTTTGTTGTACTTCAATTGGACTCATAGGAAGAAGCTTGTATGCCTTGTCCTGTTACTAAATATTATACTCATTGGTGTATCCATCATAGTTGGCTCTGAGGTCATACTGCCAAGGTCTTCCAAAGATCAAATGTGTAGCTTCCATGGAAACTACATCACAAACAATTTCGTCAGTATAATCACCAATAAGTAATGGAACACGAACCTGTTTGTGTACATGAATAGCTCCCTATGGACTCAACCAATGAAGTGCATAAGGTCTTGGATGCTGCTCCACCTGTAAACCCAACTTAGTAACCCAGCTTGCTAAAGCAACATTAGTGCAACCGCCTGTGTTAACCACAATCAAACAAGTCTTCCCCTGCACCATGCCTTGGATATGAAATAAGTTAGCTCTCTGATTATGAACAGCTTCATCCTGCTTAACCATTAGCAAGTCTCGCTGTACTGGATTCGCTATAATGTCTTCATCTTCCTCTTCTACCTCAGTACTCTTCTGTTCTTCTTCCTCAGTCTCAACTTTATCCCCCTTTATCACCATAACCCTTTTATTAAGACATTGAGAAGCAACATGGCCAAGTCCTAAACACTTAAAACATTTGATATCCCTGCTCTTCTTTTGTTGTGTTTGGTCAATAGCCTCACTAGCGACTGCCTTTCCCTTTTCCTTCCTTTCCTTCTCCCTCTCACCATCATCTGACTTATGGTGATGATATGATTTCTGATCCCGCCTGCGCTAATGCCGCTCAACCCGACTGGCTAATTTAATCACATCCTCAAGAGTCTGATAATGCTGGAGTTCCACTACATTGGCAATGTCCATCTTCAACCCATTGATGAAACGAGCTATGGATTCATCTTATGATTCCCTAATATCACATCTTGCCATTAGTGTCTCAAACTCCTTCACATACTCGTCCATGCTCTTCTTACCCTGCCTGAAGGATTGCAACTCCATCAGCATCTCTTGTTTATAGTAGTCTGGCACAAATTTACGTCTCATCAACCTTTTCATCAAAGCCCATGAGCGCACTTTCTCCTCATCAGCCCTACGTCTCTCAGTTTGTAATTTATCTCATCATAGACTAGCATATTCAGAGAATGCTAGAGACGCCATTTGCACCTTCATGCGCTCATCCCACTCATAACAGTCAAACACTTTCTCAACCCGTGGCACCCAGTCTAGGAATTCCTCTGGTTTACTACTACAAATGAAAGGCGGAATTTTCAACATGATGTTTTCAATCCCCTTATGCCTGTCATCATTGTTTCCTCTCATACTCCTTTCACTACCAGCATCAAATTCACCACTAGAATGTCTCCTCCTAATTCTTGCACCACTATGGCTTCTTCTATCCCTAACCTCCAATCTCTCCATAATCAATCTAATATTTTCTTGGATTTGATTGAACTCAGCCCTAGTCACAACCTCACCCCCATTATCAGCATCATTCCCATTGCTGTTGTTATGAACACTTCCATGCGACGACATCTCTACCAATCAAAATTTCAGCAAAGATATTCACAAGAACAGAATTCTCAACAACAGCCCCAAACACCAATTCACAGCAATTCAACACCCAACAATTGAATTCAACAAAGATATTCACAAAACCCCAATTCTCAACAACAGCCTAATCACCAATTCAACGCCCAACAATCGAATTCACAGCAATACTTATCAAAATAAATTCCCAAATTTCCCAACCAACAGCAGTATCGAATTAAAACTACAATTGAGTTGAGATTCAACAGCTTTATTGATTTAACCCACGTTCTGATCGAATCCTTTGCTCTGAATCCTTACGAATCCAACCTTTTCTCTGATACCAAATGACACGAATTGGAAATCGACTCCTTTTCACACAAATCAAATCATCAATAACAATCAAATGTTACAATTTTTTAGGGTTTTCTGGATTTTGGTACTAACGAATAAAAACAAGGATATGGATAAAATTACTAATCTATAGATGCCAAGATTGATAAAATTAAACTAATTTGCAATCAAATCATAGAACGATAGAGACCACGTTCTATAAATCAATCACTTAAGGTTAAAGAATTCTAAGAATTCAATAACAATGCTCACCACAAATTCTATAGGAACCAAGAATTTGATAAGAACAATATGAATAAAGTGAAAATCAATTCTCAATATTCAAGAATCCCAAAAGAGGATTTACACATACGCTCAAAGTGTTTTCTTACAACCAAAATATCATTTGTCCTCGTAAAAACCCTAAAGAACACTATTTATATCATGTCTAAAACAAATTGTGTGAAACCATTCAAGGCTGGCGACCTAAATACATAGGTCGGCACCAAAGGCCGGTGGCCTTCATTTAGGCCAGCACCAAGGCTAGCAGCCTACATTTAGGCCAGCTCCTAGGCCAGCTCGTATCTTAGCTCTTGGAATCGTATCACTTACCTAGAAAAAATCAAGGTACTAGATTTTGAAAAATATGATAGGACTAAATGCCCTAAGTTTCACATAAGTTTGCATTTATATGAGATGGCTTATTACACCAAACATGAGCAGCTAATGATCCAAACTTTTTAAGATAGTCTAACTAGGCCTACACTGACTTAGTACGTGATATGGGGTGTGGTGGTGGTCTGATTCATACGCCCCTGATATGGGGTCGTAGCAGGCAGGGGTGATGCTCTTTTTCCTTTCTCTTTGTTGTTTTCTTCTCAATTTCTTTTAATGATCTTCATTACACTTGAAAGCAACATATTCCTTGATTAAACATCAATTTCGGATGATTTTTTATTAATTATCAACTTAAAAGAGCTTAAAATCTTCCTAAAATTTGGAGTTTTATGGCGATTATCAGTATGCCTAGCTAAATCTAAATGAGATCGATAAATGGGACAAATTAGCTTATGCTTACAACCAATATAAGCTCAACATGGAGATAGCCCCTTCAATATGGGACCTTTAATGAATGAGCAGAAAAAAAGATGAAACCTTTAAGGAATATGCACGAAGATGGGGGTAGGGGCACAATAGCCATTGTCACCCTTACTCTTCGAGAAAAAGAGCTAGTTTGTGTGCTAATTGATACATTAGATGAACCTTGTTATGGGCATTTGATTGGTAGCACGGTGGCCAATTTTGCAAACATAGTAGCCACTAACAATAGTATTGAAGAAGCCAATAGAACAGGGAAGCTGACAAAACAATGACCATCCCCATCGAATTTGAGGCAATTATAAATACCACAATCTCAAAGCCAACACAAAATGGCCCAAAGGTATCTAGGAGAAAATTCACTCAAATTCGCATCCCATTATCTCAAGTCTCTAATTAACTAAAGAAAGATAACTTGTTAAATCCTAAAGTTCCAATGCCAGGATATGGACTAAGGAAATATGACCCAAATGCTCAATTTAAATACCACATAGGTCAACAAGGGCATTCTATAGATAATTATTAGGAGATGAAAAACAAAATTCAAGACTTAATAGATGTAGGGGTAATCTAACTGGATTTAATCCAAGAAACATGATATACTATTAACATGTTGAACTCATATGAGACTAAATTAATCTAAAGTCTAAAGGAACTTCCTATACCCTTTAAGCCACTTATTCATACTTAAAGTAAGTTGGTCATCTACAAGCAGTAGATTTAAATTATCAAACCCAAGTCAAAGTAAAGGTAAAGAGGTTAATAGCATTTAAGGTCCTCTAAAAAGAAAGGATTATAGGAAAAAGAGCCTACTACTCAATCAAAAGAAGAAAAGCTCACAACCTAAGAAGAGTAAGTGATGACTCATGGGGAAAGGATTACTGATTTGGAGATGGTCGTGGGTTTTGCATTGAAAATATTCTTACTTTCAGCTCCTCTTGTTGAGAAAACACCACTCCTTCAAACTTTGAGGGAATTACTAGGCCCCAATAACAACAAAAAGGCTACAAAGAAAGGAGTTAGAGGCAAACTCACCAAGTAAGAAAATACAAGTCCAAAGCAATGGTAGGCAATTTACTTCATTTAAGATCCTAATGGGTTAGGTCATCATTAAGTTAAGGAAAGTTGAGGTCATCACTTATGAGATTCCTAAACCAAAATGAAACTATGACCTAGAAGAACGTTGTGATTACAATATGGGTCAAAGGGGACACTTTACCAAAAGTTGCTAGAGGTTGAAGAAAAAGTTTTAAGATTTAATTGATGCCTAGATCATTTAACCAAATCAACTAAAGGCCAATGGGCTTATTTACAATAGCAATCCTTCCCTATGCCATGAAGGACTATCTTTGATATCCAACAATGAAAGCCTACTACTACCACACAATAAGATGATTAATCAACTAAAGAAATTGGGGATATCTCCAAAGAAGAGCAGAAATTTAGAGAGCATCTTTGTTGTTAACTTCATATTTATTCTTCACCTTCAAGACACCTTAAGGGGGAAAATCTTCACAAGTTATGTAGCATTGGAGTGTATAAAAAAGGCATCTCATCATTTGAAGAGTTTAGGATGAAAAGAGGAAAACCACATCTCAAACACCAACCTTTAGATACTTGAGAGTCAAGTGTTATCATTGTGAGATTTTTAAACTCATTCCTTAAAGGAGGTCTATCTCAAACTTGATATGCAATTTAAAATAATGTTAAGCATGCATTTCTTTATCCTAAACACAATAAATCCTTGTTAACCATATTAAGCCTTTGATTAAAATATTCTTAAAATTAAACCCTATCAAGAATCACCTCACACGGGGCATACTAGAGGTAAGGGCCATTAATAAGGAGATTAGGTTAAATCGATTTGTGCTTTCCTTAATTGTGTCAAGAGTAATTTTAACCACCTTTGTGGAGACAGAGAGAGAGAGAGGGAGAAAGTGAAAGACAAATAAAGAAAAAACAAAGGGAAGAAAGAAAAAAAGGAAAGACTAAGAAGATTAAGGCTTATGTACGAAACCAAACCTAAAAGGGTTTAAAAGCTCCAAGGGGCAAATGTAAAAGCCACCATTTTATAAGCCCCCAAGAATCATAGCACAAGGCCAAGTCCTAAGAATCATAGCACAAAGCCAAGTCCCACCCATAATACTACGCTCTCTAAAGGCTTTTCAAATCGCAGAAAATATTTTATTCTAGCAAAGTTTGCTTTTGAAACTAAGGTAAGCACACTTCTAATTCTTTTCTAAGGGTTTCTAACCTGTGAGTCTAGGATGAAGTTATGATTAAATCTTTTCAAACTAGGCCTTTGAATTAATATCCCTTTTAAATAGATAACCAAAAGCCTATATTGCATTACAAGTCCAAAAAACTCAAAACATATTGATTTAAGCATATCATTTGCAATATAGGCTTAATAATTTTTGGAATCACAATCTATAGTGAAATCCAAACTGAAAGATGGTGAGGAAAGTTCTCTTAGACTAAACCAATCCCTAATGAGTTGTCTATTCTCTCATAGAAAGATAATAGAAGCCATCCCCAATGGAATAAAAGTTATCTACCCCAAGATTGAAATGTTCTGAAAAGGAAAAATTCAAAGCCCCAAAGGAAACAGATTCCCCAATGAGGAAGAAATAATCAAATGAAATAATCTATAGAGAACTAGCCATTAAGGGTAGATGGAAAGAATTATCACTTACTTGAGTACGAATCTGTAAGGAGTCTATGCCTATTATTAAATCTAAAAAAAAAACTAAAAAGAAAAGAAATCACATTTTCAAAAGTCTATTGTGTGAATCAAGAAAGCTCCCAATCAATCTCAAAGACTAAGTTTGTTCTTTTCTACACATTGGCTCTTGTATCTATATCTTGTTTAAGTCAAAGTCTATCCATTTACAGATACGAATTAGATTCCCACAAAACCAATCACCATAGCCTGAGCTAAGGGCTTACAAAACCTAGTTATTAGAATCCTTCATAAATATCCAAATCCTAAGGATGCTAACTTGATTTCTACTTTTGTATCATATCATTGTTGTGCATTTCCACAGGTACACTTATTGGTTTTACAAGTTGCCAAATGACTTACACTGTTGATCAAATTAGGGACATCATCGGATTCACATCCAATTGCCCACTGTGATCAACATTGACTCGACAAACTGACTCTTTGAAGATTATTATTATTTGTATTTGTAATTTATTTTTTTGAACCATTTATTTTGTAAGCTTTTATGAAATTTTATTTAATTGTAATTGTTGGATTTAGGACCGGCCACCTTTAGTGGCATATATGTAATTGTTTTGTCATTTTAACCTTAAGTGGAGCAAGTATAAATACTTGCTAAAGTAGGATTTATAGGAAGCTTTTTGAGAGATAAAATTCCTACCCCTTTTTACATGAGATCTAGGGTTCTTGCTCTAATTTCATAAGGCTCTTATCAACTCCTCAAAGGTTGTGGCGAGTGGAGGCTTAAGGATTTATGAGTAATATCAAATCCCTTAAGTTGATTCCAATTTCATACTAGTGTGTCACATCTAGTATAAATTGGTTTGTTCTTGTTTGTGTTCTTATTTTTCACACCATTTTAGGGTTCCAATTCTATTATTGGATACACGCCATTTTAGTGGAATTATATCCTAAAGTGTGTTGTTATTTGTGATTAATCAATTGCTATTGAATTGTCATTTGTGTGGAAGCCTTTTGATACTTAAGGGATGTATGCCATTTGTATATTTTGGTGATTGAATTGCTTCCATTTGATCTTTAAATGTGCTTTAGCCAATTAAGCACATCATAATTTGGTATCAAAGCATCTTGTTTTACAAATTTGGATTCATAAGGGATTAGGGTTCATGCCACTTGTGAACTTGGTTCTTGATTGAGTTTACTTCAATTTGTTGTTTGTAAGTGCTTTAGCCTTTTGAGCACATCATCTTTTGATATCAGAGCTCAAGTTAAGAGAAGGGATTTAGTGTTACTTGATTTTGTGATCTTCATTTGTCAATTAGGGTTCTTCACCTTTGATCCGAAATTGTGCGTTTGACGATTGAGTTGCTTAATTATATTGTTGAGAAGTTGAAATTGCTGTTTGTTGAAGTGGAATTGGAGCTCTTGTTGTAGCTCCTTTATTGCTGAATTTTCAGCGAAGGGAAGGGAGTAAAAAGTTCATTTCTTGATTCAAAATTCAGAATTGGGAAGTATCTCAATTTGTGAAGAAAGGGGAAGTGCAATCCTTGCTTGTTTGTTTCAAACATAGGGAGTACAATTGATCATTTCCAGAACTGAATTACGTGGATTATTTGGAAATTATTTTATTTTCAAAACAACATTAAATTGAAGAAGTTATTATGTGGTCATTTGAATTTGAAAATTACTTCTTACCAATTGTGGAAAGGTTGCAATAAGTGAAGCAATTTGAATTTGAATGTTTGCTGCCTTTTATGTGTGAGCTGCAGTGTGCAATTGTGTTTCGAAGTGGAGAAGTGCAACGTGTAGAAGTGTGTGTGTGCTACACCGTAAGTGAAGGGTGTGTATGTGTTGAGTGAAGAAATTGCAACGTGGTGTATATAGTGGTGGTGAGTTAATTGCACCGCGAGTGAAAGGTGTAAGTGGCGATGCGAATTGTGAATTTGTATGTAGTCAAAGGTGCTGCACATTGTGGTTAATTGTGGGTGTGAAACCATGGCAAGAAAGGAAGGTTGAAGTAGTGAAGTTTGAATTCAAAAACAAACATTAAAGTATGAAAGTAATTGAAACTTATTACTTAAACACTTGTTAGTTGAATTTAATAACTTAACTACTTGGAAGTGATTATTTATGCTTCATTTACTTGACTTTACTTGAAGTGGAAAGACTCATTTATTGACTTGGTTGCTTGCTTGAACCATGGAGTATAGGGTTATATTTTTATGTTTTTGGAATTAAACACAATGATGTCAAGTGAAATGTTTTTTTCAACTAATGTACTGCTCCGGACATTGACTTCTTTTACTACTAACGATGATGAGCAAAGGGAAAATGTGTTCCATACTTCTTGTAGGGTACAAGGTAACCTATGTGTCATTATTGTTGATGGTAGTAGTTGTACAAATGTGGTAGCAGCATCATTAGTATGAAAACTAAAACTTGCCACTACCCCACATCCTAAGCCCAATAAATTACAATGGCTAAGTGATCAAGTAAGTTTACATGAGACCTAAGGAGCTAGGCTACCTTTCAGTATAGGGGATAAATACTGTGATGAGATTGAATGTGTGACATTCTTTCTACGTGTGCATCCCATATATTACTTGGCAGGCTATGGTTATATGACAGGAGGGTCTTACGTGATGGCTTCAGGAATACATATGTATTCTTGAAAGAGGGAAAACGCATCATTCTGAATCCAATGTCACCTTTAGAGGTTCAAAAGGTTCAGCAACAGATCAGTAGGCCATTAGAGGTAAAAGGGGGTCCCATGCAGGCCAATAAATCTAGAAGGAAGAAGGTATTATTGATGGGACAGGGTGAGTTGGAGAGAGTTATGACAGAAGAGCCTCCAGTATACTTGCTACAGTTGAGATATGCCCTAAGGACGTAGGAACATTAGCATCTACCCTCTGTAATATCTAAGGTATTAAATAAGTACAATGAACTTTTTACTGATGATTTGCTAGCAAGTTTACCACCTCTGAGAGGAATAGAGCATGCCACCAACCTCGTGCCAAGGTCAATTTTACCAAATTGACTAGCATATCGCATAAATCCCGAAGAGGCTAAAGAATTGAAATGTCAGGTGGATGAGCTGGTTGAACAGGGTTTTGTCAGAGAAAGTCTCAGTCCTTATGTTGTTCCAGCCCTTTTTGTTCTTAAGAAGGATGGTACTTAGAGAATGTGTATTGATAGTAGGGCCATCAACAAAATTACCATCAAATATAGGTATCCTCTTCCTAGACTTAATGATATGTTGGATGAGTTGTATGGTGCACAGGTATTCTCCAAGGTAGATCTTAAAAGCGGATATCACCAAATTCGGATGAGAGAGGGAGACGAATGGAAAACCGCTTTTAAAACACGCCATGGACTGTATGAGTGGATGGTTATGCCATTTAGCTTGAGTAATGCTCCTGGTACATTTATGAGATTGATCAATCATGTAATGGAGTTTCTGGGTAAATTTGTTGTTGTTTATTTTGATGATATTCTGATATATAGCAAAAGCTTAGAAAATCATGTGGAGCATCTTCAGGCAGTGTTTTCAGTTTTCAGGGTACAGTAGTTGTTTGCAAATCTCCAAAAGTGTTCCTTTTACAAAACTGAGGTAACATTTTTCGGTTTTATTGTATCTGGCTCAAGTGTTAGAGTGGATGAGGAGAAAGTGAGGGCAATTAGAGAATGGCCAAAACCAACCTCAGTCACAGAGGTAAGGAGTTTCCATGGACTAGCATCCTTTTATAGGCTCTTTGTCCATAATTTTAGTAGCATTGTCAGTTCTCTAACAAAACTGACTAAGAAAAATGTTCCTTTCATTTGGGGTGAAAAGGCCCAAAAGAGTTTTGAAGAGGTAAAGGAAAAACTTACTTGTGCTCCATTATTGACTTTACTTGATTTTGACAAGGTTTTTAAGTTAGAATGTGATGCTTCTGGAATAGGGATTGGTGCTGTATTGATGCGGGAAAAGAGGCCTATAACCTATTTTAGTGAAAAGTTGAGTGGTGTAACTTTGAACTATTGCATTTATGATAAGGAATTTTATTCCTTAGTGAGGGCTTTAATGACATGGTAGCATTATCTTCTTCCAAGAGAATTTATCATCTATACAGATCATGAGTCACTAAAGCACCTCAAGGGTCAATAGAACCTGTCTAAGTGATAAGCCAAGTGGGTGGGGTTTTTGAAAAGTTTTGCATATGTGATAAAGTACAAGAAGGGTAATCAGAATATGGTTGCTAATGTTTTGTCATGTAGGTATGTACTTATCACTTCTCTTCAGTCGAAACTATTGGGTTTTGAATTATTAAAGGAACAATATGTGTATGATGATGAGTTTAGAGCAGTTATGGAGAAATGTTCTGGGGGCAAGATGTACGAGGGGTATTGCATGATTGATAGGTTTTTATATAAAGCTAGGAAATTGCGTATACCTTATGATGTGCTTAAAAGGGGATCTAACCATATGCAAATAATCTAATTAAACCACTCCTAATCTTAAGATCAAAACCGGATCAAATTGGAACAATTGGCGTAAACCCTAAAATTTGAAGGTGATCCAATTTGTGAAAACAATGATGACTAAAACCACAATGATGCTATTGCTCAAATGAATCAAGAACTCAATTCAATTTCCAATAAAATCCCAATCAATAACACCAACACATAAACTGTGAACTCCTCCTCAACGCAATAGAATTCCACACAAAACAATATAAGATAAAATTGAAGGCAATATCAAGAGATAAAACCAATCAATTAGATAACATTACATGAAAGGATTTTGGATCACAAGTGACACAAAAATCATATCAATAAGAACCAACCTTATCAACCCTAGACATTACACACTAGTGATGACAAGGAAATCAACTTAGGGAATTGATATAACTCACAACTCACTAGGTTGCAACTCGCTACAATTCCAATTGGATTGAAATTGATAAGAGTCCTATGAAATCTTAGGAAACCCTAATCTCTCACAACAATTTTTGCTGCAATTTTCAAGTGTATTCTCCCCCTCAAAACCCTACTTAAGAAAGTCTTTATACTTGCTCCCTTTAGCGTTAAAATGACTAGAAAATTACAACTATACCACTATAGGGTGGCCGGTCCTAAAACACAAATTACAACCAAATAAAATGTCCCAAAAACTTACAAAAAAAATGGTTCCAAGTAAATAACAAACAAATAAAAATAGTCTTCAACATGATGATTCTTCAAATCAATTCGTTAGACTAGTTCATATTTGATTTAGGTCGGTCCATGGATAACCCACAAGCTGAGTCTTAGTGAGTTTGTCCATCACCCTATAAAGCCCCATAAGTGTGCCTACTGGAATACACAATACATAAGTAATAGAAAAGAGGTTAGTAAATAAATAATTCCAATATTGATTTGCTCAAAAAGGACCATCATCGCCATGATTTGAAATCCTTTGGATCTTGCTCTAATGATAGGTCTTGTAGGATTTTGATTCCTATCACCTTATAGATTTGTGAGGGAATTGTTAGTGAGGGAAGTACATGCAGGTGGATTGTCTAGGCATTTTAGCGAAAAAAGAACCCTAGCTATGTTAAAAGAGAATTTTTATTGGAGGGGTACGATAAAGGATGTTCATAGGGTGTTAGAAAGGTGTGAAGTTTGCAAGAGGGCTAAAGGAAAGAAAGGCATACAGGGTAAATATATGCCTTTACCTGTACCTGCCAAACCTTAGACTAATATTAGTATGGATTTTGTGTTGGGGCTGCCTAGAACGTAGAAGAGAAAGGATTCTATCATGGTGGTTGTTGACAAATTCAGCAAAATGTCCCATTTTGTGCCTTGTCACAAAATAGATGACGCCCTTTTTAATGCTAACATTTTTGTGCAGGAAATTGTCAAATTATATGGTGTTCCACATAGTATAGTGTCTAATAGAGACACTAAATTTCTTATTTTCTTCTGGAAGATGCTATGGAGAAGACTGGGTTGTAAACTTATGTATAGTACCTCCTACCATCCACAAACCAATGGCCAGACAAAGGTTGTTAACTGTACTATTGGCAACTTACTCAGAGCAACGGTTGGCAAGAATCATACTAATTGGGACTTGTATCTTCCTATTGTTGAGTTCACTTATAATAGGTCTACTCATAATTCAACCAGTAAGTCTCCCTTTGAAGTTATGTACAGCTATAATCCTACTATTCCATTGGATTTTATAGTAGGACCTGCAATAAAGGAAGAGAGTCTTAGTGGAGTGGAATTAGCCAAGAAGATCTAGCAGATTCATGATAAAACAGCTGAACACCTTCAGAAGACTCAGGAGTAGCAAAAACTTCAAGGAAACAAGAACAGGAAAACCAGCATTTATAATTTAGGTGACTTAGTCTAGATTAACCTTAGTAGGGACAAGTTTCCACAAAAGAAGTCACAGAAGCTATCTCCCATATTAAATGGCTCGTTTCAAGTTGTCAAGTCCAATAGCAACAACACTTACCGGATAGAGCTACCAAGAAAGTATGGTGTATCAGCAACCTTCAATGTTGCAGACTTGTCACCATATTTACCAGACGACATGCATGAAGACCTACCAGATTTGAGGGCAAATCTTCCTAAGGTCCAAGGAGATGATAGTAAGCAAATTCCCACATGACCAATCACTAGAGCCCGAGCTAAGGGCTAACAAAACCTAGTTATTAGAATCCTTCATGAACAACCAAATCTTGAAGATGCTAACTTGATTTCTACTTTTGTATCATATAATTGTTGTGCATTTCAACAGCTACACATATTGATTCTACAAGGTGCCAAATGACCTACACTATTGATCAAATTAGGGACATCATAGGATTCGCATCCAATAGCCCACTATGATCAACAATGACTCGACAAACCGGCTCTTTGAAGATTATTATTATTTGTATTTGTAATTTATTTTTTTAACCATTTATTTTGTAAGCTTTTTGTGACATTTTATTTGGTTGTAATTGTTAGATTTAGGACTGGCCACCTTTAGTGGCATAGATGTAATTGTTCTGTCATTTTAACCCTAAGTGGAGCAAGTATAAATACTTGCTAAAGTAGGGTTTGTAGGAAGCTTTTTGAGAGATAAAATTCATGCCCCTTTTAACATGAGATCTAGGGTTCTTGCTCTAATTTCATAAGGCTCTTATCAACTCCTCGAGGGTTATGGCGAGTGGAGGCTTAAGGATTTATGAGTAATATCAAATCCCTTAAGTTGATTCCAATTTCATACTAGTGTGCCATATCTAGTACAAATTGGTTTGTTCTTATTTGTGTTCTTATTTTCATGCCATTTTAGGGTTCCAATTCTATTATTAGATTTACGCCATTTTAGTGGAATTATATCCTAAAGTGTGTTGTTATTTGTGATTAATCAATTGTTATTAAATTGTCATTTGTGTGGAAGCCTTTTGATACTTAAGGGATTCACGCCATTTGTACATTTTGGTGATTGAATTGCTTCCATTTGATCTTTGAATGTGCTTTAGCCAATTAAGCACATCATAATTTGGTATCAAAGCATCTTATTTTAGAAATTTGGATTCATAAAGGATTAGGGTTCACGCCACTTGTGAATTTGGTTCTTGATTGAGATTGCTTCAATTTGTTGTTTATATGTGCTTTGGCCTTTTAGGCACATCATCTTTTGGTATCAGAGCTCAAGTTAGGAGAAGGGATTTAGTGTTGGTTAATTTCGTGATCTTCATTTGTCAATTAGGGTTCTTCACCTTTGATCTGAAATTGTGTGTTTGAAGATTGAGTTGCTTAATTATATTGTTAAGAAGTTGAAATTGCTATTTGTTGAAGTGGAATTGGAGGTCTTGTTGTAGCTCCTTTGTTGCTAAATGTTCTGTGAAGGGAAGGGGGTAAGAAGTGCATTTCTTGATTCAAAATTCAAAATTGGGAAGTACCTCAATTTGTGAAGAAAGGGGAAGTGTAATCTTTGCTTGTTTGTTTCGAACATAGGGAGTACAATTGATCATTTCCAAAACTGAATTACAAGGAGTATTTAGAAATTATTTGATTTTCAAAACAACATTAAGTTGAAGAAGTTATTATGTGATCATTTGAATTTGAAAATTACTTCTTACTAATTGTGGAAAGGTTGCAATAAGTGAAGCAATTTGAATTTAAATGTTTGCTGAATTTTGTGTTTGAGTTGCAGTGTGCAATTGTGTTTTGAAGTGGAGAAGTGCAATGTGTAGAAGTGTGTGTATGACGCACTGTAAGTGAAGGGTGTGTATGTGTGGCGTTGTGTGTGTGTGTTGAGTGAAGAAATTGAAATGTGGTGTATGTAGTGGTGGTGTGTTGATTGCACCATGAGTGAGAGGTGTAAGTGGCGGTATGAATTGTGAATTTGTATGTAGTCAAAGGTGCTGCACATTGTGGTTAATTATAGGTGTGAAACTGTGACAAGAAAGGAAGGTTGAAGTAGTGAAGTTTGAATTCAAAAACAAACATTGAAGTATGAAAGTAATTAAAACTCATTACTTAAACACTTTTTAGTTAAATTTAATAACTTAACTACTTGGAAGTGATTATTTATGCTTCATTTACTTGACTTTACTTAAAGTGGCAAGATTCATTTATTGACTTGGTTGCTTGCTTGAACCGTGGAGTATAGGGTTATATTTTTGTGTTTTTTAGAATTAAACACAATCATGTCAAGTGAAATATTTCTTTCAACTAATGTACTGCATCGGACATTGACTTCTTTTACTACTGAGGATGATAAGAAAAGGAAAAATTTGTTCCATACTTCTTGTAGGGTACAAGGTGACCTATGTGTCATTATTATTGATGGTAGTGGTTGTATAAATGTGGTAGCAGCATTGTTAGTATGGAAACAGAAACTTGCCACTACCCCACATCCTAAGCCCTATAAATTACATTAGCTAAGTGATCAAGGAAGTTTACACGTAACCCAAAGAGCTAGGGTACCTTTCAGTATAGGGAATAAATTAATAGGAATCAAAATCCGTCAAGACCTATCATTAAGGCAAGAGCTAAAGGATTTCAAATCTTGGCGATGAGGGCCCATTTTGAGCACATTGACCCTAGAATTATTTGTTTACTAACCTCTTTTCTCTTATTCATGTATTTTATATTCCAACAGGGGCACACTTATCATGCTTTATAGGGTGATGGACAAACTCACTAAGACTCAGCTTGTGGGTTATCCATGGATCGACCTAAACTGACGATGAGTTGGGCCGACGAATCCTATGAAAGAGCTAGCATGATGAAGACTATTTTTATTTATAATTATTTCTTTGGATTATTTATGTTGTAATCTTTCTTTTAGGACACTTCCATTTGCTTGTAATTGTCTTTTAGGACCGACCACCCTAAAAGTGGCATAGTTGTAATTTTGTAAACCTTTTAACCCTAAAGGGAGCAAGTATAAATACTTGCTTAAGTAGGGTTTTGAGGGAGAGAATTTTTTAGAATAGACACATCATTTTTGTGAGAGAATTAGGGTTCAACCTTAGTTCAATCCCTCTTATCAATTTCAATCCCAAGAATTGAAATTGTGGCGAGTGCAACAAGGAGAAATTGTAAGTTGTATCAATTTCTATTTGTTATGTTTCTTTTCTTCTTTAGTGAGTCATATCTAGGGTTGGATTGAAGCTTTCTTAGTCAGATTTGATTACATTTTTAATCAAATAATTATTGCCTAATTGATTGGTTTTTAGCCTTGAATTCAATTCTTCCATTTCGCACATTGTGAACCGTGAAAGCAAGTGTTGTGGAAGGTAGATTACGGTCAATGATCCATTTGATTTTGTGCAGTATTCACGTGGCTTTTCAAATTTAATTAGTGAACTTCATTGAGGAATATATCATTGTGATATTCATTTCATAAACTATAGCATTTAGATCAACTATTGCATTTAGGGTTCACGCAACAATATTGCTCCAAATTGAACCGAATTGACCTTATCATTTGGGATTGTTAGTTGGATTATTTTTCTTGTGCTTAATTCCCATTTAGGCACATCATCTTTTTGGTATCTGAGCTATATCATACTTGGAATTAAGATTGATCATGCCATTGTTTGATTAATTGGTTACAAGTAATGAAGATTTGACACCATTGTTCATGTAATTGAAACTAGTTTGATTGACATTTGCTAATTGTCTTTCAAATTGGTTTTGCATGTGCTTAATCTTGGTTTAAGGCACATCATAAATACTGTGATTAGATTGAATGTGACATTTTTCCTATGTGTGCATCCTATATATTGCTTGGCAGGCCATGGTTATATGACAGGAAGGTCTTACATGATGGTTTCAAGAATACATATCTATTCTAGAAAGAGGGAAAATGCATCATTCTGAATCCGATGTCACCTTTAGAGGATCAAAAGGTTCAGCAACAGATCGGTAAGCTATCAGAGGTAAAAGGGGGTCCCGTGTAAGCCAATAAATCTGGAGGGAAGAAGGTATTGTTGATGGGACAGGGTGAGTTAGAGAAAGTTATGATAGAAGAGACTCCAGTATACTTGCTACGGTTGAGATATGCCCTAGGGATGCAGGAACATCATCATATACCCTCTACAATATCTTAGGTAGTAAATGAGTGCAATGATCTTTTTACTGATGATTTGCCAACAGGTTTATCACCTCTAAGAGGAATAGAGCATGCCATTGACCTCGTGCCAAGGTCAATTTTACCAAATCGACTAGCATATCGCATGAATCCTAAAGAGGCTAAAGAATTGAAACATCAGGTGGATGAGCTGGTTGAATGGGGGTTTGTTAGAGAGAATCTCAATCCTTGTGCTGTTCCAGCCCTTCTTATTCCTAAGAAGGATGGTACTTAGAGAATGTGTATTGATAGCAGGGCCATGAATAAAATTACTATCAAATACAGGTATCCTATTCCTAGACTTGATGATATGTTGGATGAGTTGTATGGTGTATAGGTATTCTCTAAGGTAGATCTTAAAAGCGGATATCACGAAATTCGGATGAGAGAGGCAGACGAATGGAAAACCACTTTTAAAATACGCTATGGACTGTATGAGTGGATGGTTATGCCATTTGGCTTGAGTAATGCTCCTAGTACATTTATGAGATTGATGAATCATGTAAAGAAGGAGTTTCTAAGTAAATTTGTTGTTGTTTATTTTGATGATATTCTGATATACAGCAAAAGCCTAAAAAATCATGTAGAGCATCTTCAGGCAGTGTTTTCGGTTTTTAGGGCACAACAGCTGTTTGCAAATCTCCAGAAGTGTTCATTTCACCAAACTAAGGTAACATTTTTTGGTTTTATTGTATATGGCTCAGGTGTCAGAGTGGATGAGGAGAAAGTGAGGGCAACTAGAGAATGGCCAACACCAACCTCAGTCACGATGGTAAGGAGTTTCCATGGACTAGCATTCTTTTATAAGCGCTTTATCCATAATTTTAGTAGCACTGTCAGTTCTCTAACAAAATTGACTAAGAAAAATGTTCCTTTCATTTAGGGTGAAAAGGCCCTAAAGAGTTTTGAAGAGGTAAAGGAAAAACTTACTTGTGCTCCATTATTGGCTTTACCTAATTTTGACAAGATTTTTGAGTTAGAATGTGATGCTTCTAGAATAGGGATTGGTGCTGTATTGATGCAGGAAAAGTGGCCTATAGCCTATTTTAGTGAAAAGTTGAGTGATGCAACTTTGAACTATTCCATTTATGATAAGGAATTTTATTCCTTAGTGAGGGCTTTAACGACATGGTAGCATTATCTTCTTTCGAGAGAATTTTTCATCTATACAGATCATGAGTCACTAAAGCACTTTTGGGGTCAGTAGAGCCCGTCTAAGTAACAAGCCAAGTGGGAGGAGTTTTTGGAAAGTTTTGCATATGTGATAAAGTACAAGAAGGGTAATCAGAATATGGTCGCTGATGCTTTGTCACTTAGGTATGTACTTATCACTTCTCTTCAGTCGAAACTGTTGGGTTTTGAATTATTAAAGGAACAATATGTGCATGATGATGAGTTTAGAGCAATTATGGAGAAATGTTATGGGGGCAAGATGTACGAGGGGTATTGCATGATTAACAGGTTTTTATATAAAGCTAGGAAATTGTGTATACCTTATGGATCTGTGAGGGAATTGTTAGTGAGGCAAGCACATGCAGGTGGATTGTCTAGGCATTTTGGTGAAAAAAGAACCTTAGCTATGTTAAAAGAAAATTTTTATTGAAAGGGTATGATAAAGGATGTTAATAGGGTGTTAGAAAGGTGTAGAGTTTGTAAGAGGGCTAAAGGAAAGAAAGGCATACAGGGTAAATATATGCCTTTGCCTATACCTGCCAAACCCTAGATTGATATTAGTATAAATTTTGTGTTGGGGCTGCTTCGGACATAGAGGGGAAAGGATTCTATCATGGTGGTTGTTGATAGATTCAGCAAAATGTCCCATTTTGTGCCCTATCACAAAACAGATGACGCCCTTTTTATTGCTAACATTTTTTTGCATGAAATTGTCAAATTATATGGTGTTCCACATAGTATAGTGTCTGACAAAGACACTAAATTTTTTAGTTTCTTCTGGAAGATGCTATGGAGAAGACTGGGTACTAAACTTATGTATAGTACCTCCTGCCATCTATAAACCGACAGCCAGATAGAGGTTGTTAACCATACTCCTGGCAACTTACTCAAAGCAACGGTTGGTAAGAATCTTACTGATTAGGACTTGTGTCTTCTTATTGTTGAGTTCGCTTACAATAGGTCTACTCATAGTTCAACCAGTAAGTCTCCCTTTGAAGTATTGTATGGCTATAATCCTACTATTCCATTGGATTTTATAGCAGAACCTGCATTAAAGGAAGAGAGTCTTAGTGGAGTGGAACAAGCCAAGAAGATCTAGTAGATTCATGATAAAATAGTTGAACACCTTCAGAAGACTCAAGAGCAGTAGAAACTTTAAGGAAATAGGCATAGGAAAACCAGCATTTATAATCTAGGTGACTTAGTCTGGATTAACCTTAGCAGGGACAGGTTTCAACATAAAAAGTCACAGAAGCTATCTCTTAGATCAGATGGCCCATTCCGAGTTGTTAAGCACATCAACAACAACACCTACCAGATAGAGCTACTAGAAGAGCATGTTGTATCAACAACCTTTGATGTTGTAGATTTGTCACCATATTTACCAGACGACGTATATGAAGACCTACCAAATTTGAGGGCAAATCTTCCTAAGGCTCGAGGAGATGATAGGAATCAGATTCTCACAGGACCAATCACTGGAGCCTGAGCTAAGGGCTTACAAAACCTCGTTATTAGAATCTTTCATGAACAACCAAATCTTGAGGATTGTAACTTGATTTCTACTTTTGTATCATATAATTGTTGTGCATTCCGACAAGTACACTTATCTATTCTACAAGGTGCCAAATGACCTACACTATTGATCAAATTAGGGACATCATCGAATTCACATCCAATGGCCCACTATGATCAACATTGACTCGACGAACCGGCTCTTTGAAGATTTATTTGTATTTGTAATTTATTTTTTGAACCATTTATTTTGTAAGCTTTTTGGGACATTTTATTTTGTTGTAATTGTTAGATTTAGAACCGACCACCTTTAGTGGTATAAATGTAATTGTTTCGTCATTTTAACCCTAAATGGAGCAAGTATAAATACTTGCTAAAGTAAGATTTGTAAGAAGCTTTTTGGGAGATAAAATTTCTACCCCTTTTCACATGAGATCTAGGGTTATTGCTCTAATTTCATAAGGCTCTTATCAACTCCTCAAGGGTTGTGGCGAGTGGAGGCTTAAGGATTTGTGAGTAATATCAAATCCCTTAAGTTGATTCCAATTTCATACTAATGTGTCATGTCTAGTACAAATTGGTTTGTTCTTGTTTGTGTTCTTATTTTTCACGCCATTTTAACGTTCCAATTCTATTATTGGATTCACGCCATTTTAGTGGAATTATATCCTAAAGTGTGTTGTTATTTGTGATTAATCAATTGCTATTAAATTGTCATTTGCATGGAAGCCTTTTGATACTTAAGGGATTCATGCCATTTGTATATTTTGGTGATTAAATTGCTTCCATTTGATCTTTGAATGTGCTTTAGCCAATTAAGCATATCATAATTTAGTATTAGAGCATCTTGTTTTAGAAATTTGGATTCATAAGGGATTAGGGTTCATGCCACTTGTGAACTTGGTTCTTGATTGAGATTGCTTCAATTTGTTGTTTGTATGTGCTTTGGCCTTTTGAGCACATCATTTACCTTAAGATTGGTTTTATCCACCCAAGCAATGTCGGCCTTAGCGACCAAGTCTTGTATTTTCCAAAGATATGCCTCCCATTTAAAAATTTCATTCAAGCATTTTCTTATGTTTGTAGTGTCATTCTAATCATGCCTAATTTCTAGCCACTATGGTCAGTTTCCTCCATTCCAAATTAGGGGGACTTGTCACCAATGTTGGTTTCATTCTAAATCATTATTTCAAGTTTTCAAATTGTAAGATTTCAAAAAAGCTTTTTTTGTATTCTCTTTTATCATAATCCCTACGAATTGCTTACTCTTCAAAGCGTTGTCCATGTTTTAAAAGTATCAAGGATCACATGCTCCTGAGAGCACCATCTTAAGTAAAATGTAGTTGGAATGCATGCTCATTAAAGCACTATTCAATTTAAGGATCACCTACTTATTATAGTGCTATCTTGAATTTAGGTAAATGGACCATCTACTTATCAAAACATTATCCCAGAGAACGTTTAATGGATCACTTACTCATTAGTGCGTGGTTCAATTTATGGATCGCTTGCTCATTAGAGTGCCATCCCTTCTTGCAAAGGAGTACAACCAAATCCTCTGGTAGTATAACAACTCCTTTAAAATCTTTTTCACCTCCATATGAGTTTTCATCATGTCTTGGCACCTCCACTTTCCCAATAAAACATTATCGTTATCTCAAATGATCAACTCATCAAACTTTAGAGCTCCAATCAACCTTTTCATGTGTAGGCAAAAAATGACTTGCCTCTTTTGTTTTTATAGTAAAGTTTTCATTAAACTTTATCATAGAGCAGCAACTATAAACATCCTATTTTTGTCCTCTTTAGTTTTAGCATTAGGTTTTCCAATAAATAAAGGAAATTGCCCCAATTGTTAAAAAATAATAATAATAATTAAAAGTTATGAGTCAACCGGTGGTCATTGGGTCTCATTCAGGGTCTATTGCATTTTAGAGTCAAAATAAGTCATAATACACATGCAATTTGACATTTTTGTGAGCTTAAAAAGAAATATTAAATTTCTTGTAAATTTAATATTGTTTTATTTTATCTAAGTTGATTATTTTTGTATACATGAAGTCAATTTAAGTTATTTGTAGAATTGATCAATTTATTAAAAAAAAAACGATTTTCAAATGAAAATTGAATTGAAACTCATAAAATTGTCAAATTTAACTCGATTTAAAAATCACTTCTGATATATGAGTACTAGATTTTACCTTTAAGAATACTAAAGAAAATCATTTGATTCAGGTTTAAATTTGGCTTGAATGAGATTTGGATTATAAATTGGTCCAGGCTAATAGAGACGTTACTGTATTGTTAATTTGCATGACATGGGGAAAATGTGCGTGTAGTATAGTCAGCTAAAGCATGCGTGGGAGTATTTCAGGTTATTGGTTCAACTCCAGCCAAGCGAAGGTAAGCATTTCTTTTTCCTCTAGCATGAAAAACGTGTTTTGAAACACATTTTTATACTCAGAATCATCCTCCTTCCTCGTAGTTGCCTTCTTGTTTGGTCTACTTCGAGGTCATTCCAGCGGAGTTGAGCATTTCTTGTCCCTCTAACGTTAGAAAACGTGCTTTAAAAACACATTTTCTTCCTCCGAAGCATCCTCCTTCGTCCTCGTAGTTGCCTTCTTGGTTGGTCCAGTTCGAGGTCATTTTTAGCCATTCTTTTTATACGATTTCACCAAATTAACGGTGAAATCGTGTAGAAAACGTGGCAAGTTATGTATTACGCTCAAATTCATTCGAATACCTAGCCAAAAATGAGTCCAAAAATTGGAATAGTCATGTACATTAATTCTTTGGCCAAGCTGATTCGAGCTCATCAGGGAGAATCGAAGCTTCTAAACATTTTTTTTAGCAACAACAGACATCCAGGGATACAATTTGACTAGTGTTTTCACTCGGAAAGCGGCTAAATTCATTGGAGTTGAAATCAAATCAGTCAGAAAAAAACCCATTAACTTGTGACATTCGAATTCATTGCGTTCATAGACTTTCCCGAGCTTCATCAAGCTTAAACCAGTACAAATAGGGGTTTTTTATTTCATTTTAGGCAAAATCAACATTCAAAAACACAAATTCGAGCACCAATTCTTACTCTCTCTCTAGACCCTTCCTATCATGGAACCACCACTTCCATAGTGTTTACCACCATCGCTAGCCACAATCCGGCACGCCCGCTCCCTTCGACAAGTCGCCAGTCGAGCTGCACAAGCCTCGCAATCTCCTACTGCTTCTTCTGCGACTCGAGCCCGACTGAAGCTCCGTCCATACCTGCTCCAAGAACCACACTTACAACTCCAGTTCATTTAGGTATTTTTTTTTAATTTATTTCTTTTATTTGATTACAAAAAAGGGGTAAATAAAACCTTTATAATAATGATAAAAGAAAAATAATGAAAAATTAAATTAAAAAAGAAAAAAAGGAAAATATACATTTTTAATGTTTTAGTACTTTACTTTTTCTTTTTACAGGTATATCAATATTTTTTAATCAATCATTTTCATTAGTTTTTCCTATTTAATAAAGTTTTCACTATTCGAATCATCACAAGATTAACCTATCACCTTTTTTTTTTTAGGATGGCGTGCATAAATTAAAAAGAGGAAAAAGAGGTAGAGAGAGAGAGAGACAATAAAGAAAATCACATAGCAAAGGATGTATGGCAGTTCATAGGTTTTTTTTTTTTTTTTCTCGATGCTTTCAAATTAGGTCCAATAGTCAATACGTTTCATCAAATAAGATTTTCCCCATTTAGACAATTTCATTTTCAAAACAAAGTAAAAAAGAAAATGAAAGAAAATAATAATATATTAATAGATAGATTTTTTTTTTTACATAATACTATATAAATAATAATAGATAGAGCTTTATATATATATATATATATGTATAACTTATTACTTAGTGTTTTGATGCATTGATATTGTTCTAACTTATTTTCCTATTGTATGGCTTTTCTTTACTTTATCTTGAATAAATTAATCTATTTTTCTTTTTTGTTAGTGCCTCCTAATAAATTAAGCTTTCTCTATTGGAGCCATTTTTGTTTCAAAAAAAAGAAATAGAAGAAGAAGAAAAGATAGGAATTCCAATAAAGGCTTTCAAAAAAGGCCATCCTTTTTATAGTCTTAATTTTTTATGCTGTAATATATTTTCTTTGCAGGTGCTTTTAACATATGTTTCTTTTCATGACAATTATTATTATTACAATTTCCTTTTTTGTGTTCATTCTAATAAAAATTCTATCTCAAAGACCATGAAAAAAAAATGAAAAAAGAAAAAGAAAGGTGAAAAGGAATCCAGAGTGCTATAAGTTAAGATATTTAAAATAAAGATTTACAAAACTGTCTTTTAGATACGTAGTCTAGTTTTATTAGTTCTTTTTTCTTGCTTTCGTTTGTTAATTGTTGAACCATACCAAAAAAAAAAAAAAAAAAAGAGTTGATGTATTAGTTTGATGTCCTATTAGCTCTTATTACGATTGTTGCTGTTTATGTTGCTCTTTTATCATTTTAGATATCATTTTCTTACACGTATATTTCTTTTGTTATCCTTCTTTATAACTTTCCATATAAGTCTTAGTTTTTTCTAATAACGTAGAACGTACATATTGTCTACTGTAGTTATTTTCCTTTTCAAACATTTTCGTACCAACGTGTTTTAATTTGTAGGTACTTTCTTGATTTTTTTTTTTTTCCTTGACCACCTTATTCAATAAATTTTCTCACTTAGATCTATTTTTTGAAAATAAGAAAAAAATAATAATAGAACTTCTACTAAAAAGGAAAAAAAAAAATCTTTTAAAGCTTTTCAAATAAATGTATCATATCCAGAACTAAAGCCTTCCAAGTAGGAAAAACAAAAGGTAGAACGCCTTTTCTTAAAGATAAATAAATGAACATATTAAGGCATTATAAAAGCGATTTGGAAGGTATATAGGTAGCAACAAGATAACTTCAATTAGGATTTTTTTTTTCTCTTTTTGTAAATAAGTAAGTAAATTTCATTTAATTTCTAATTTTATGATTGGGACTATTTCTAAATTAAAAAAAAGAAAGAAAGAAAGAAAGAGAGAGAGAGAGATAGAATTTTGAGAAATAGAATTTTAAATTTGGAAGGTTTAGATAGTAATCATTAAGTTTAATAAGTAAGTCCCAAAATCCAAAACTCTAGTTTCTTGAAATTGTTTTTAAAACATTGTCCTTATGGATTAGTGACTAAGTTAGAATTAATCTACTTAATCAATCCTCACTTATCATTTTCTTTCTCAATATTATTGGATAACAACTTTGAATCTTTTCTTTCTTTTTTTAATTATGAAAACAGAATTTTTTTTTCTTAACCTTTAGTCAAAGGTTCATATTAAATAGGCATAGGGATTCAATATGAGTCAAGTTAAGGAAAATTGAAATTTAAGCTCAACAGTTGGAATGACATAGGTTTCCTTCCTCAATGACCTTGTTGCTTTTGCTTCTCTATTGTCTTGGTTAACTGCTCAACAACTCTTTGATGGATCCTCTAAACTTACTTGGCCCTATCATTGCCACTAATGCTCTTTCCCTTTGATGTAGGTACAGATGGTAAGTATAAGGAAATGGTTGGATTATACATGTACACAACTTGAAAAGGGGACTTGCCAATATAACTATGTATTAGCCTATTGTAAACAAATTCCACAACAGGTAAACACAAGTCTTAATTAGCAAGATGCTTGCTAACTACAACCTTAAGCAAAGTGCCTAAGAAATTTAGTATCACTATCAAATACTAGACTGTAAGAGATGTCAAGTAGCTTGACAATCTCCTACAGAAAAAATGTTAGAAATATGAAGTGCATCATCTGATTTATGGAAAAGAACAAAGTGCAACATTTTACTAAATGATCAACTACGATCATGATTGAGCCTTTTCCTCTCTTGGTCGTAGGTAAACCTAAGATAAGGTCTATACTTAAATCCTTCTATGCTTTTGTCAGTATAGGCAATGGTATATACTCTCTAAAATTCTCCCACCTCTCTTTTGCTCCTTTACATGTAGTGCAACATTCAATCACATGGTGTACATCTTTCAACATTCTTGGCCAGATGTAGTGTTCTTTCAATAGGCTAAATTTTTTTACATAAACAATCTCTTAACATCATTAAACACCTTATGGGTCCTTTTATTCTAATTTCTTAAAAGATTGCTCTTACATTTATTTTTAAATTGTTTTTATTTGTTTTGATGCCCATTGTTCTTCACACTAAGTATTTGATGTGGACTCGGATTCGATTTCCTTCACACACAACCAAATCGTCAACAACAATAAAATAACTTCAATTTTTTAGGGTTTTCTAGATTTTAGTACTAATGTATAAAATCAAAGATATGGATAAAATTATCAATCTATAGATGCCAAGAATGATAAAATTAAACTGTTTCACAATCAATCATAGAACGATAGAAACCACGTTCCATAAATCAATCACTACAGTTAAAGAATTCCAAGAATTCAATAACGATACTCGCCACAAATTCTATATGAACCAAGAATTTGACAAGAACAATATGAATATATTGAAATTCGATTCTCAAATATTCTCAAATCTCCAAAAGAAGACTCACACACTCAAGTGTCTCTGTGTTTACAACAAAAAAATGATAATCTTCCACGAAAAACCCTAAAGTCCCTATTTATAACATCTTAAAAATTTGGTGTGAAAACATTCAAGGCCGGTGGCCTTCACTTAGGTCGGCAACAAAAGCCGGTGGCCTTCTCATAGGCCGGCACTAAAAGCCAACGGCCTACATTTTAGGCTGGCTCCAAGGCTAGCGGCCTTGAAGTGAACTCAGTCGACCTTTATCCAAGGCCGGTTTAAGGCTAGCCGGACTTCACCTTAGGTCCTCCCGATGCCTATGTCCTCATTTTTTTGGTGCTCGTATTTTCGCTCTTAGAATCATATCATTCCCTCCATGTTGAAAATGATTCGACCTCGAATCTGTATCGTCCATCCTGCTAGGCCACATAAACAAACTCCTCTTTCCCTTGGGCTTCTTAAGGCAAATCAGTCTTGTGTGTTGTACTTCAGTTGGACTCATAGGAAGAAGCTTGTATGTCTTGTCCTGTTGCTGAATGGTATACTCATTGGTGTATCCATCATACTTAGCTCTGAGGTCATACTGCCAAGGTCTTCCAAGGATCAAATGTGTAGCTTCCATGGGAGCTACATTACAAAAAATTTCATCAGTATAATCACCAATAAGGAATGGAACACGAACCTGTTTGTATACATGAACAGCTCCCTGTGGACTTAACCAATGAAGTGCATAAGGTCTTGGATGCTGCTCCACCTGCAAACCCAACTTAGTAACCCAGTTTGCTGAAGCAACATTAGTGCAACTACCTGTGTCTACCACAATCAAACAAGTCTTTCCCTGCACCATGCCCTGGATATGGAATAAATTAACCCTCTGATTAGGACAGTTTCATCCTACTGAACCATTAGCATATCTCCCTGTACTAGACTCGCTATAATGTCTTCATCTTCCTCTTCTACCTCAGTACTCTTCTGTTCTTCTTCCTCACTCTCAACTTTGTCCCCCTTAATGACCATAACCCTTTTATTAGGATATTGAGAAGCCATATGGCCAAGTCCTAAACACTTGAAACATTTGATATCCCTGCTCCTCTTTTGTTATGTTTGGTCAACAACCTCACTAACAACTGCTTTTCTCTTTTCCTTCCTTTCCTTCTCCCTTTCACCATCATTTGATTTATGGTGTTGATATGATTTCAGATCCCGCCATCTCTGATCCCACCTACACTGATGCCACTCTACCCGACTGGCTAATTTAATCACATCCTTAAGAGTCTGATAATGCTAGAGTTCCACTACATTGGCAATATCCATCTTCAACCCATTGATAAAACGAGCTATGGATTCATCTGATGTTTCCCTGATATCACATCTTGCCACTAATGTCTCAAACTCCTTCACATACTCTTCTATGCTCTTCTTACCTTGCCTTAAGGATTACAACTCCATCAGCATCTCCTATTTATAGTAGTCTAGCACAAATCTGTGTCTCATCAACCTTTTCATCAAAGCCCATGAACGCACTTTCTCCTCATCAGCCTTACGTCTCTCAACTTGTAATTTATCCCACCACAAACTAGCATATTCAGATAATGCTAAAGACGCCATCTTCACCTTCATGCGCTCATCCCACTCATAACAGTCAAACACCTTCTCAACTCGTGGCACCCAATCTAGAAATTCCTCTAGTTTACTACTACCAATGAAAGGTGAAATTTTCGGCTTGATGCTTTCAATCCCCTTATGCCTGTCAACATCATTTCCTCTCCTATTCCTTCCACTACTAGCATCAGATTCACTACTAGAGTGTCTCCTCCTAATTCCTGCACCACTATGGCTTCTTCTATCCCTAACCTCCAATCTCTCCATAATCAATTTAAGATTTTCTTAGATTTGATTGAACTTAGCCCTAGTCACAACCTCACCCCCATCATCAGCATCATTCCTATTGTTGTTGTTTTGAACACTTCCTTGCAATGACATCTCTACCCTTCAATAATCAGCAATAGAAATTCATTAACAACCCAATTCTCAACAACAGCCTCAAACAACAATTTCACAACAATTCAACACCCAACAACTGAATTAAGCAAAAACCCCAATTCTCAACTACAGCCCAATCACCAATTCACAGCAATACAATTCACAAAACAAATTTCCAAATTTCCCAACTAATAGTAGTATTGAATTAAACTACAATTGAATTGAGAATCAACAGCCTTACCAATTTAACCCTCGATCTGATCGAATCCTTCGCTCTAAACCCTTACGAATCCAACCTTCTCTCTGATACCAAATGATGCGGATTCGGTATGCTCTGATACCAAATGACGCGGATTCGGATACAAATTCCTTTACACACAACCAAATCGTCAACAACAATCAAATAACTCCAATTTTTTAGGGTTTTTTGGATTTAAGTACTAATGCATAAAATCAAATATATGGATAAAATTATCAATCTATAGATGCCAAGAATGATAAAATTAAACTGTTACGCAATCAAATCATAGAACGATAGAAACCACATTCTATAAATCAATCACTATGGTTAAAGAATTCCAAGAATTCAATAACGATGCTCGCCAAAAATTCTATATGAACCAAGAATTTGATAAGAACAATACAAATATATTGAAATTTGATTCTCAAATATTCTCAAATCTCCAAAAGAATACTCACACACTCAAGTGTCTCTGTGTTTACAAATAAAAAATGATAATCTTCCACGAAAAACCCTAAGGTCACTATTTATAACATCCTAAAAAATTGGTGCGAAAACATTCAAGGCCGGCGGCCGTCACTTAGGCCGGCAACAAAAGTCGACGACCTTCTCTAAGGCCGGCACTAAAAGCCGGTGGCTTACATTTTAGGCCGGCTCCAAGGCCGACGGCCTTGAAGTGAACTCGGTTAGCCTTTATTCAAGGCTGGCTTAAGGTTGGCCGGACTTTGCCTTAAGTCCTCCCGATGCCTATGTCCTCTTTTTTTTTGTGCACATATTTTCGCTCTTGGAATCATATCAGTATCGCTTATATCAACTTAAAGTGGTACAAAAAGCCAACAACAAACTTAGAATTTTAATCCACTAGGTGCAAAATATGTTGATTAAAATTTAACCATCAACTAACAAAAGTAAGTTAAACTAATATGTAATCCTTGTGAGAAAGAGTGAAACCCAAGAAATTACTTGGAAGATTAGATCTAAGAGTCAAAATAGTAGTGTTTAGATATTCAAAATTGGATGTTTGACCCTAAATAAAGGCTAGAATAGACCCAACTCGAAAACAAAATGACAATTATGAGCTAAACTCGACAATAAGAATGTTAAGTATTTTTGCTAGAGTGTAATTGCATTTCTAGGTTTGAATTTAAAGGCAATGAATTATTGATTAGATAACTTGTATTATTTAACAATTTAGGTAACAAGATAGTTAAATATGAATACATACATGCCTAAATGACTACGAGAAAATTTGGATAAAGAACACAAGAGAAATAATTTTAAATAAAATAAAAAAAATTAATCTAAGTAGTGCACCCAGTCTAACATAATTTCAATTGATACAAATTTATCTCTAGAGCTTAGCTATTAGTGCCTCACATAAACTCTCTATTAATATTGTTGTCAAACATGATCCAATTAAAAAAGAAAATTTTACTCAAATGATTCCTTAATTCTATATCAAGTAAACCTTACATTACATATAACTGTGACCAATGGAATTTCATGTAAGAAAAGTTTCCTTTCTCTTCCTTATGTCATCACTTTTCTAATCTAATCTAATTCTATTCCCATTCCTAAGACTAATCAAATTACAAATCACATTCTAATCTAATAAACTAAAATAACAAGATAGTAGCCAAGGAGATCAACAAAAGAAATTTTAAATCTCCCCACCACAATGCTAACAAGTGAATATGTACATCCCTATGGCCATTTCTCAATCTTTGTTTCATTTCCAAATAACCTTGAAACTTTCCCCATAAACCCTTCCTAAAAGCTACCAATTTGCACAAAGGAGTCTACACATTCCTAAAAAACCTATGTTAAGCCAAATAGGAGAGAAAAATGATTTGGAATTCATCATCATCTTCCTTCTTCTCCTAGCCAATGGTAAGCACTCTCCAATTTCACTTCCATTTCTTTCTCTTCACTCTTTAACTTCCACTAATTTTATACTCATAATTCCTTGTTTGTCATACAAGTCACAAGGAGAAAACATCCAATTCCATCTCCATTACATGCAAGACTCCTATAGAGAGAAAATAGCATCATCAATCTTTCTCTAACAATAAAACAAAGTAAGCTTCCATCCCATCATCATGAAATCTTTACATGAAAATCTATAAAACTAATATCCATCCTCTTTAATACAACATGCAACAAGAATTTCTTATGAAAAAGCCCCATCCATGGCATCATGGAGGTAGGCTAAGACTCATTGCTCTTGTTGGCTTCCATTTCTCATTTAAATATTTCTAATTTCTTTGGAAATGTGTAATTCCTAGTCCTGATTGTGTGAAAATGTTATTCAAATCCTAATCTAAGTTTTTCCTAATTGCTCTATGTTGTTCATTTATAGTTCTTGCCATGTGAGTTGCTTTTGGGCTCCTAGAATCACATATCTTGTGCCTAGTAATTGGTCTATAGATAAAACAATGTTTGATTGAAATTTGAAATAATATGAATATGATCAGATTTGAAAGTTTGCTTTAACCAACCATGTGATGACAATATGAAGAGTAAAAAAAATTAGGATTTGATCACAAGCCTAAACCATAGCTAGATTACATAGCATATGGTTTTTTTAAGATAGGATGTAGTAAAAGACATTAAATGATGAGAATGTGATCTCATAAGATTAAAATGGATGGTGCATTTACTACGCATGTATGATCTAATGCCAATATGTATTTATATGACTTAATAAGCTAATGATAGGCAGAATGTATGTATAAAGTCCTAAACAAAATATAGAAGCTTGTATGCACATATATAACTTAAACTATAACTTTATGTAGGTAGTTGATAATGTACGTGAGTAATTTAAACCTAAAAAGGTAGTTTAGACTTAAATTTATGTAAGAACCAAAAACAAGGAGACTAAATAAACCCCCTAACAAGTAGGTTAGTCAACCCTAAGTAATAGCCAAAGAATTCCAAACATTTAAAACTACTAGGTTTATAAGTAACTAAGTTGTGTCATTGACCTTGTTGACCAAACCTCTAGAAATTATTGCAACTAACCCAAATGTCCAATTACCAAGATTCTATGTCTCAAATTTCACTAAAATCCTAAAGTTAATCTTCTCAAAATTCAATCAATAAGGCCTTGAACCAATTCTTAAACCAAGACCCCCCTGTACTAACCCTATTTGATATCTCCAATAGACTAAAATCTTATAAATGACTATAACCTCTACAGATCTTAGAACAGTAAGCTTCCACCTCTCAATTTTATTAAACATACCAAAGTTTATCCCCACAAATCTTCATGGGAAGATTCGACTATTAAGACTTTGAAATAGCCCCTCAAAGTGACCTTAGCTTCTTTTTTTTCCTAATTGTTCATCATGTCCAATTATTTTGTTTTGGTCACTATATTCTCATACGACCTTGAAATTTAGTCAAAATAAACCCTAAAGATCCCCAACATCCTCAATTTATATCCTTAATTGAATTAGAATAAAATAGGCTTTTCTTTGTAAACTCCATAATCTATCCACAAACAAGGCACCTAAGTGTCAATAAGAAAATTGGAAGTGAATAGGACACGTTTGTCAAGTCTAATTTAAAAATTTTATAATATCCCTAATCTAATTCATATTAGATCCTATGCTCATCCAATATAAATCATCAACTTGAACTAAGAAGTTTTTATTTATTTGGAGTCACCACCGAACTGAAGTTGGGAAAAAATTATGGAATTAGAATTAATTGAGCAGATTAATTCTAATCTAAATAATTAGTCGACAAAATCTTCTCTTTTTATTCTTATGAAAGAAAAAGAAGAAGAAAGAAAAACCAAACATTCTCGACTCGAGGGCTATCCTATTAAAACCCTAAGTTACTACCTTATCCTTCTAAAATCTAAATTATGTTATGATATCTTCTTTAGCATAAAAAGAAAATATTAGAAGAAAATGATATAAGGATTATACTAATAATGATTTAATAAATATTTTTTTGTTCTTTTTAGAGTTGCCTTATAAGGGTGCCTACGTACCTGCTATTTGGGATCAAACAAGTCGTAGTTCGCTATTTATAAAACTTTAGTGGATTAGTTAATTTTAATTAAGAAAATATGCTAGGTTTATGCTTATTACCATTTAAATTTATTTAAAGAAATTTCTAAGCCTGAGCTTTATTTCTTAATTTTGAAAAAACTAAAACTTCTAATTTTGAAAAACATCAATTATTTTCATTCATTTATTTCATGAAAAGAAGTTTTTTAAGTGATAAAAATATATATTAATTTTTATTAATTATCTATTAATTATAATAAACATATATATTTATTTATTTATTTATATATATATATATTTAGAAAACTCTAAACCTAGTCCTATTAATACATTCCTAAAAAAAACATACATCTTTATATTTTTTTATTTTCTATTCTATTATTATCATTTTTGTATTTTTATATATATTTTTACTAATAATAATAAATAAATAAAATAAATAAATGAAGAGATCCAACTAACCTGGACACGGGTCACGGGTCAGGTCAAGTCGGGTCTAATTGGGTTGGGCACGCACACGAAGATCGAAGATCTTCGATGGCAACTTTCTGACAGCGATTGGCGGCGATTAATAGGTGCTTCCAATCTTTCTGGAGGTGAGGAAGCCAATGGTGGTGGCGGTTTTCGTTGAAAACCACCCTAGGTGGTAGTTCGAGTGGCTACAGTGAGGTCTTTTTAAGGGAAAGAGAGAGAACTCCAGCAAAGGTTTTTTTCTTCTCAGTGTTCTTCGACTTTGTTTTTCTTCTCCTTCCTCCCCTACAAGGTCAAGTCTTATTTATAGACTCCCAAAATTGAGCTTGATAAGCTCGGATGTTCCTCATCGTTGAGACCCATCTCCATCCCTTTTCTTCTTTTTTTTTCGATTTGTGTTAATCCTTGGTTTTCTATTAGGATTCGTGTTAATTTGATAATGTTTATCCTCTTTTAGCTAAAGATTTTTTATATTTGCATTAAAATTCGAATTGAAATGGCCGGATTCCATTCTCCTCGTGTCGTCGTCGTTCTCAGCCAAAGGATAAAAACGAGCACACACTAGGTGCATGCCCTTGTGTCACCCAATCAGCTACTGACAAGTGGCAGCTAGGAGGAAAAAAAAAACAAAATGGCATAAAGTGCCTTCCATGAGACTCAAACCCGTGACCTCTCCCTTCCCGCACGTATCTAGGCGTGCATACTAGCCAACTCGGCTGGTCCAAATCTCGATTTTGTACTACACACAATTTATATATAAACTCAGCAATATTTATTAATTTTATATTATTTTGAAATTCTAAAATTTATTAAAAATCCTTAAATACTTTTTATTGTTTTTTTTACCTTTATTTTCTATTATTGGTGTATTATTCCTATTTATTTTATTTTTATCATTCTTTTTCCTTTATCTTTGAAAAATAGAAAAAAATGATTAATCCAAAAAAAAAGAAAACATTAATTATAATTAGAGGACAAAAATGGGGTGTTTACAACTTTCAAAGCCTATTAGACCAAGCCATTGCTTCATTCATTCATCATAAACCATAAAATAACACCTTTTAGAATTCCTTAAATATTGGTACTCCACTAAAGTTATGCTAAAGTTATCGCTAAATGCCCTTAAAAGAGTTAAAACACAAGAAAATGTAAACTAAGTACAATATTTCTTCTAGTTTGAGCTTCATAGTTGTTTACACCAATTCCATCCACTTAAATACTTGAGATCAAAACTTAATTAAGGACAATGGAAACTAAACATGTAAAGCTTCACAACGACTGCCCATGTAATAGGAATCAAATTCCCACAGGACTAATCACCAGAGCCCGAGCTAAGGGTTTACAAAACTTAGCTATGAGATCCTCCATGAACAACTAAACCTTGGGGATGTTGATTTAGTATCTACTTTGGTATTACATAATAGTTATGCAGTCCAGTAGGTACATTTATCGATTTTATAGAATGGTGAATAAAATACGCTAAGGATCAAATTGGGGACATTCTTGGACTTACATTCGATTTTAATCTAACAGACGAGTGGTTTTAATGTCCCTAAATTATTTCATCCTTCCATAGTCACGCAAATCAAGTTAACATATGTATGTTTTTCTTCTGTGTAGCTTCATTCCCTAGCTTGCAAGTCCATGACTAGTCCTTGTAGAGCTTCATTCATCTTTTTAGCTCTGGCTCGGGTCATTGGTCCTCTAATACCATGTAATGGATCATGAGGTGTTGGCTCCTTCCTTTATGATGCTAGCTGATCCTCATCACACATCTATCATATTATTGAAATACAACTTTTCATGGAAAAGCTCTCTCTTGTTCTTTGAGAAAGAACTCTACGGTTTCTTCAACATCAACACTTGGAGAAATCATTGATAACTTAAGTTTCAATCAACAGATGTTGTTAGGGTCTAGTTACGAATTACAACTTGTTCAAGACGATTCATGGGAATTCCAATTTCAATTTCAATCACCGGGTTCTAAGTTTGAAATACCTAGGGTTTGCGCATTAAACTCCAAGGAGGAGTTACAGGCTTATATAAGTGATGTAGCAAACAAGGATAGTTACCATTATTTAAATAGTTTTTAGACTATGACCTAGTTGTAGATCTTAATGTGGCTAAATATACCCTAGGATTTATGTTTATATTGAGATCTAGTCTTAAGACTTAGCATCTACAGGCAATTATTCAAATCAAGAAGACTAATAAATGTTTTCTTAAACTTTATTAAATGATTTTAAGGTTCTAAAACTATATTAAAAATTCATTTAGATAATTGTAGGCCTTACATGCTTTACTTAAGTGAAACACGTAATAGATTGTCATCACCTTTTAGGTTTCATGGTGTAACATGCACAATGTTAGACCATAATGCTGTTATGAACAATAGCTCAATTGAAAAAGCAATAGCTAATTATCCTCTCTTTTTTTACTTCATTGTATGTGTCATACCCTAAAGGGGGGCCTGAAAGTTTTCGTAAAACATTAGCATGGCACGTATGCACCCATTACATGATAATCGTCTTACGAGCTAGAGATCATAAGACTCTAAATAATTAATTACATTTACGAGTAATCATATTATATATAGTTATATAATAAAATACTATGGATTCCATACCCTATGGTCAACCATGATCCCAAAGAATCAGTATCCCTTACTAACCAGTAAAATGGAATAAAATTCTAAGTTTCACAAATTCAATTTTTACATAAGGGTCCTAACATAACATTTCATCTAAATAATCTAACCTTCACAATTCTTAATTTATCGTTCTTGTCTTCCAAAATCTCTCAACACTTCTCATCTTATCCCATCCCAAGCTTTCATAATATCTACTTACAAAATGGTCTATGGAGGGGTGAGGACACTATGGTTCAGTAAATGGGAGGGTAATACTTTCAATGCTACACATGCAAAAGTAATTTCAAATCAAGTTATCAAATCATATGCTATGCATGAACAACTATATGAATGTAGCATCTCACGCAGTCTTCCGATAACCAACGTGAAGTCTAGGGTTTACGCCCCACTTAACCTTGGTTTGGGGATTCCGAAGCCACCATCAATGCTCGGGTCATACACAATCTCATTACTCTTATCACTTATTTATACTGTGTCTTAGCTTTAATGATCTAGTGATGGGAATTTTTCCGGCACTCTAGATGTTCTCAGAACTCGATTTGGATGATGATCCAAATCACTCATATTTCACCTTATTTCTTTTACCTAATAAATGTTTGAGTAATAATCTTACAGGTACAACAATATTTCTCCATGGGATGCCAAATGACTTACATTAGTTGATCGCTACGGAACATCATCAGATTATCATCCAATGGTCCGTTGAGATTAGCATTGCTTTGATGCATTAGCTCTTTGAGGATTTATATTATTTTTGTATTTTTAATTATTCTTTGGACTATTTATGTTGTAATTTTCTTTTAAGACACTTTCATTTGCTTGTAATTATGATTTTAGGACCGACCACCCTAAAAGTGGCATAATTGTAATTTTGTGAACTTTTTAACCCTAAAGGGAGTAAGTATAAATACTTTCTTAAGTAGGGTTTTTGAGGGAGAATTTTTCATAATAGACATACACTTTTATGTGAGAGAATTAGGGTTCTTCCTTAGTTCAATTCCTCTTATTAATTTCATTCCTAAGAATTGGATTTGTGGCTAGTGCAACAAGGAGAAATTGTGAGTTATATCAATTTCTTATTGTTGTATTTCTTTTCATCTCTAGTGAGTCATATCTAGAGTTGGATTGAAGTCTTCTTGGTCAGATTTTATTGCATTTATAATAAAATTATTATTGCCTAATTGATTGGTTTTTAGCACTTGTTATTTACCATCAATATTTGCTTCATTTGAACCGTGGTTTACATTGTTGGAAAAGGGGATCACGGAATTGGATCTTGTTGATTTTGTGTGCTATTTCACGTGGTTTTCATAAGAAAATTAGTGATCTTCATTGAGGAATACAACATTGTGTAATTCATTTCATGAAATATAGCATTCAGATCATCTATTGCAAATAGGGTTCATGCAACAATTTGCTCCACCTTAAACTAAATTGACCTTGTCCTTTAGGAATTTTTATTTAGTTCATTTGTATGTGCTTAATATTGGTTTTAGGCACATCATAATTTGGTATCAAAGCTGCACATACTTGGTTCATTTCAATATTGATCACGTGGTGTTGTGGAATTGGTTATAGATTTTGAGAATTAACGCCATTGTTTATGTGATTGGAAGTTAGTTTGATTGACATTGTTTGTTTGTCTTTCAAATTAGTTTTTTATGTGCTTAATCTTGGTTTTAGGCACATGATAATTTGGTATCAAAGCTTATGGTTATGAGAAGGGGTTATTTGATTTTGAATTATGGAAATCTAGGGTTCTTGATCTTACAACTTCATTCGCAAATTAAGAGTAAAAAATTGAATTGTTGGTGTTGTTACTTGAAGTGGCATGATTGTCTTGCTTGGGGAGTTGAACTTGCTACTTGTTGGAGTGAGTTTTGAGTACTTGTTAAAGCTTCTATGTTGTTGATTTCACCGTGAAGGGAAGAGGAGAGTTAGTGCATTTTTTAACCTAAATTGGGAAGTGTGAAGTATCTTCAATTGTGCAGAAAGAAGAAGTGTGAAATTTGCTTGTTTGTTTTCAAAAATAGAGGGTGTAATTGAGCATTTCCATATTTAAGTTGTGTGGAAGATTAGGAAATTATTTGACTTTCAAAAAAAAAAAATTAAATTGAAGAAGTTAATGTATGGTTATTTGAATTTGAAAATTACTTTTTACCAATTGTGGAAGGGTTACAATTAGTGAAGTGGTTTGGTTTTCAAATTTAAATTGTTGTTGTTTTGTGTATAAGTGGGGTTTGCTTTGGTGTTTTGTAGTGGTGAAAATTTATATGTTTGGAAGTGTGAACCGTAGGGTGTGTGTGTTATGTTTTGGGGTATGAATTGCGGTGTAAAGAGGGAAATATTGAGTTGTGTTGTGTGAGTTGAATAGAAGGGACATTAACACCATGACTTGAAGGTGTATGTGTGTAGAGTTGTGTTTGTAAAATTTTGTGAAGGTCGTGTGCATTTTGATGTGGATTATTTTTGGTGTGTACATTGTGGACAATTGTAGGAGGTGTGATTGAAGTAGCACCGTGAGCAAAAAGGAGCAATGTAGTGGTGGATTTGTGCATTTTGTATTTGTTGAAGTGCTACACATTATAGCTATTGGTAGTGTGAAATCAAAGAAAGAAAAGGAAGGTTGAGTGGTGGAATTTAAAATTTAAACCAATCATTAAAGTGTGAAAGTAATTGAACTGGTTACTTAAACACTCGTTGTTGAATTTAATTCTATCTACTTAAGAGTAGTTGCGTGTGTACTTCATTTATTAAACTTAGTTGGAGTACAAAATTATTCTCTTGTGCCTTTGGAGCTCTTTAAGACTTGAGTTACTACATCATTGTAGTTACTAAAATGTGTGGATTGCTATTATTGAAGGAGTGTGCTGCAAATTGTGGGACTACTTCTTCAAATCACATCATGTCCAACGAGAGTGTGAATGAAGGGAATTGGCAATGAGGCCAATAGCCAAGTTGGTGGAGGTCAGGGTCATAATACTACAGGTAGGAGGACTTTGGAAGAACAAATCCAAGATCTTACTACCATAGTTGCTACTTTGGCAACTAGGATTGACAGGATAGCATTGCCATAACCACTGGTAGTGAACCTTCAGGCACCACCTCAGGTAGCTCCATAGAACCTTCAAAGAGAAAGGTAGTGGGAGATGAAAATCTGAATAGAAGGATGGAGGGAGATCGTCATCCCTACAGGGAAGAGAAGGACATTAACATTGGGGCTAATCTTTACTTGAATAGGGATTTCAACCCACCTCAGGGATTGGAATATGTGAAGCTGCAGATGCCTTCTTTTGATGGCAAGGGATCAGCTGATGATTATTTGGACTAAGAGGACAAGGCTAAGGGTCTCTTTGAATGCTATGAGATCAATGATAACACCCAAGTCCGACTGGCTGCTGTTGAGTTTATAGGATATGCTGCCTTATGGTGGAAAATTTTGATTATCAGCAGGTGTAGGGATGAGTAGGCTGAGATTCAAACATTGAGGGATATGAAAAGGGTGTTGAGAAAGAGATTTATTTATGAGCACTACAATAGGAACCGTTCATGCGACTACAAACATTGAAGCAGGGAGGCAAAACAGTTGATGATTATGTGCAAGAATTTGAAACCCTCATAATTAGATGTGGGTCAATCGAACCTCCAAAACAAACCCTAGCACACTTCGTCTTAGGGTTGAAATATGAGATAGCGTGTGTCGTTGAGTTGCAGCAATATAGTATACTTAATGAGGCTATTCAATTAGCCTTGAAAGTGGAAAGGTAAAGGAGGTCAAACTTGTTCAAGGCTCTAAGCAGTAGGCCTAGTACTACTACCAGACCCATGGCAGCTGATGGTTGATCAGGAGGGACAAAGGTGGTAGGTGAGACAGTGAGAGCAGTGGACAAAACTACCCCTAACACTACCAGAGAAAATATACCCTCTAGGAAGGGTAAAGAGGTAATAGCTTTAGATGTGAGGCAGACGGTTCCTGGATCTACTAGTGAAAAGTATGCCAAATCAAATGCTTTAAATGCATGGGATTTGGGCATATGACAGCATAGTGTCCAAATAAGAGGGTGATAACTGTTATAGAGGGTGCTAGAGAAGATGTTGAGGTTGAGGAGGAATAGGCTAAGCCTACAAATTTGTTTGTAGCACTGCAGGAGTACTATGATAATCAAACTACAGAAACACATGAGGAGCATACAAGTGAACAGTATCTACCAATTAATGTGTTACGCAAGACTCTAACCTTATCTCTTAACGCTAGAGACATACAGAGGGAGAACATATTCCACACCTCTTACAAGATCAAAGGCAACTTTTGTGTGCTCATCATTAATAGTGGTAGTTGCACGAATGTTATATCTACTACATTAGTAGATAAATTACAATTATCTACTAGTCCACATCCTAGCCTTTATAACTTGCATTGGTTGGACAATCGGGGTAGTATGCATGTTACGCTAAGGGCGAAGGTGCTTGTGAGTGTTGCGCAGAAGTATCACAATGAGGTCCTATGTGACGTGATCCCTATGTGTACATTCCATTTACTATTGGGTAGGCCCTAGATGTTTGATTAAAAGGTGTTGCATGATGTTTTCAGAAATACCTATATGTTTAATATGAGCGGGTCTCGCATAGTACTATCACCTATGACTCCATCTGAGGTGCACCAACTTCCACTACATCTGGTAACTGGGAGAACAGGCTAATAGGGATATTCAGGTTCAATTCCAAAAATGACCCTCAAGATTTGAGGGCAAATCTTTTAGAAGCCTGAGGAGATGATGGGAATTTTTCCGACACTCTAGATGTTCTCAGAACTCGATTTAGATGATGATCCAAATCACTCATATTTCACTTTATTTCTTTTATCTAAAAAATGTTTAAGTAATAATCTTACAGGTACAATAATATTTCTCCATAGGATGCTAAATGACTTACATTAGTTGATCGCCATGGGACATCATCAGATTATCATCTAATGGCCCGCTGAGATTAACATCTCTTCAATGCATTAGCTCTTTAAGGATTTATATTATTTTTGTATTTGTAATTGTTCTTTAGACTATTTATGTTGTAATTTTCTTTTCGGACACTTTCATTTGCTTTTAATTATGTTTTTAGGACCGGCCACTCTAAAAATGGCATAATTGTAATTTTGTAAACTTTTTAACCCTAAAGGGAGCAAGTATAAATACTTGCTTAAGTAAGGTCTTTGAGGGAGAATTTTTCAGAATAGACATACACTTTTACGTGAGAGAATTAGGGTTCTTCCTTAGTTCAATTCCTCTTATAAATTTCAATCTCAAGAATTGAAATTTTGGCGAGTGCAACAAAGAGAAATTGTGAGTTATATCAATTTCTTATTGTTGTGTTTTTTTTCATCTCTAGTGAGCCATATTAAGGGTTGGATTGAAGTCTTCTTGGTCAAATTTGATTGCATTTGTAATCAAATTATTATTGCTTAATTGATTGGTTTTTATACACTTGTTATTTACCATCAATATTTGCTTCATTTGAACCATGGTTTACATTATTGGAAAAGGGGATCATGGAATTGGATCTTGTTGATTTTGTGTGCTATTTCATGTGGGTTTCATAAGAATATTAGTGATCTTCATTGAGGAATACAACATTGTGTAATTCATTTCATGAAATATAGCATTCGGATCATCTATTGCAAATATGGCTCACGCAACAATTTGCTCTACCTTGAATCGAATTGACCTTATCCTTTAGGAATTGTTATTTGGTTCATTTGTATGTTCTTAATATTGGTTTTAGGCACATCATAATTTGGTATTGGAACTACACATACTTGGTTCGTTTCAATATTGATCACATGGTGTTGTGGAATTGGTTATAGATTTTGAGAATTGATGCCACTGTTCATGTGATTGGAAGCTAGTTTGATTAACATTATTTGTTTGTCTTTCAAATTATTTTTGCATGTGCTTAATCTTGGTTTTAGGCACATCATCGAGGCTTAGGTGCCTCACTACACCGAGCATTTACACCCTCAAGAGACAGGCGAAACTCGGAACGGTCAAGGTATAACAATCCCCCAATCACTTAGTTCACACTTAGTGGAATAGCGATCCTCTGATCACTTCCAACACGTCCTATCACAATAATGACCTTCAATCTCATGCAATGTCTCGTGTAAATGCATGTCAAATTTTAATCGATTCCACTTCTTTAATTAATTAGTTCAGGGTGATCAAACAATAAATAGTCACAACCAATTCCCATTCATGGCAATAAGGTAAACTATTAAGCATTTAAAGACTACAACACCAAGGACAATCAATAGGAACCAGTGAAGTCCCATAAGCAAATCCGCTACACCTCATATTCACATTTACCACAACAAGAAGAGATTATGCATTTCACATCATAGATAAAGTAAGGAAACCAGACTAAACGGATAAAAACAATCAGCTATACACAAGATTTTAGTTAAATAATGGTGTATTATAGCTCAAATCTCCTTAACCATCAAATTAACAACTCGGGATTGATTTATTATTACCATTCCTTAACACCTCTATGTACTTGCACTTTTCAAGTACTTAATTCTATACCTTCAAGGGTCGAGCAGGGTAGTACAAAATGTACCCTTCTAAATCCTCAAGTATCATATATATATATATATATATATATATATATATAATAACTGTATATAAATATTTATATATTTATAACTTATTCTTAACCAAAGAAGGTAAATTTGGATATTAAATCTATAATGATAGTATTAGTAAAATAGGGCAAGGTGTTATCGTCAAGATGGTGATATCCACCCTTAGCCCACTCTATTCTTTATTTTGTTATAATAGTATTTATCCGTAATCTATCTAATCATTAGTTTCTTCATACAACTTCCCTTCTACTCCCTTGCCCCATTGTTTACTATGGAAATAATTGAATTTACAAAAACTGCAATCATAACTAAACAAAGCAAGATACACATACAACATATAAGGATTTAACACAACATATCAACCAATCACATCATTGTAGCATATCATAAAGTTTTCCACTCACCTGTTTAAGGTTATCATAGTTCTAATCGGAATCGAGTGATTCCAATGGGTAATCCCTTTACTTTCCTCTTGAAATCAATGTCTTTCTGCAATGCTCCCTTAACCAAACCATAGAAGGCAGCATCTCCACTTGAGTTTTGTAGTTTCCTAGCACCTAATATGTATACTCTCTAGGGCATTCCTAGCTACTATCCTTTTGTTTTTTTATCTTCTTTGTCTGAAAATAGGTTTGATTTGATTCACCTATGAGAATTTCTACCAATTCTTCTTTTATTCATCAAAGCAAATCCTAATCTGCATCAAGATTAATACCTTAGTCTTGTCCTATCATCTGTATAATGGGGTTCGTCATTTATTGATGGATTTTTCAGGATTACCCTTTCTTAGAATTGGAAGAAAAAGATTGAAATGACTGTTCAAAATTTCTCTTTATACATTTGATGGCAAGGTGTGAAGTCTCCACCTTAAGAAACTTTAGGCGAACAAGATTTGAAAAGTTGAACACTTCTTCAATGCGATTCTAATATAGGGTTCCAAAAGGAACAACCTTCCTACGAATCATTGCTTTCAACACCTTAAGTTGTTGTGGTCAACTGTCTACTTTCCTTGTGTAGAAGTCAAGCAATGGAACGTCTTCGACCTATTGAATCCGGAATTCCGTCTTCCATGTAAGTAAGATATCCTTGCGAAGGGCAACTAAAGGTTTTGCATTAAGGTATTTGGCCAAGAATGGTCTTTCTCAACATCCTTTGAGCATTCCATCGCAAAATTCATTTCATTCCAAATATCCTCCAGGCCATCATCTTGGACGTTGCTCAAATCATTCCCTTCACCATCTACACCAACATAAACACCTCTTTTTCCCATTTAATTTCATACACAGACACACTCACCTCTTTCAAGCAATTCACCCTTCCTCCTTAGCCTTACTTTTCCATTTTTCCTTGTGTAATTTTCCCAAAGTCGCATCTCCTTTACATGAAGCATCTTTGAACCTTTCATTTATTAATTAGTCTCTAATATCTTCAAACGAACTATGTAGGACAACTCGTAGGATTAGTAGTCACTAAAGGTTTTGTATCACCTTCTTTCTTCTTTCCTTTGTTGACATCTCCACCTACGGGGTTTTCCATCCTCTCTACCTATTTTCATCCTCACTCATGTTTCCACCACCATACATACACTAGCCACCCTTTACATACATATATGCCCACCTCCATCGTAATAATGTCATATGCACACGTACACGTAAGTTTCACCTACATACATACACGAGATCAATACCCTCTTATCTTTATTTTTTGGCTTTTCTTCTCTTTTCCTTACCCTTTTTTCGGTCTTCAATTCTCGCTTTCTCCTTCTTCCAACTTTTTGTCTCCCTTTCTCCTTATTCTCTTCTTCCTCTTGGCTCTCTTACCCATAACTTCCCTCCTTGTTTCCTTACTAGAGCCTCTTCACCCTTCAGACTTCTCCACTTTCTTACTTCTTCTTCTCATTTCTCTTCACTCTTCTCTAGCCTATATTTATGTATGTGTATAGTTTAAATCTTTCCTTCTAATTTTCTATGTTTTTCCTTCTTCCTAGACATCTTCCCTTTTCCTTTTCTTCTTCTTTTTCTACTTCTTATCTCCTACACACCGAACACCACATACACACCTACTTGTACACATACACACATACTCCACACACACCTACTCATACACATACACACATACTCCATACACATCACACACCACCAACACATGTATACACATGCTCAGGCACACACCACACACACACCTACTCATACACGTACACACATACCCCGAACACACCACACACACATTCACTATCTTTACGCAATTCTCTCTTCTCCCTTGGATTCACCTCCCCATTTTCTTCCTCCTTATTGTCCAACATACTTTTGTATACATACATACTTATATATATCTTGCTCTTCCTCCCATTTATCTTCTTCTTTTCTCCTCCAGAACGCTGTTATCGTGGTTGTTGATGATTGTTATTGCTGTTCCTGTCGTGGTTGTTGTTGTTGTCGTCATTATGGTCGTTGTTGCTACTGTTGTTGTCCTCCTCCCTCACACACACACACACACACACGCCATGCCTTGCACCTCCTTTAGCACTCACCAAGCGGAAGCAACAGCAGCCACATCATCACAATTCGAATTCGTGGCATCCACTAAGCCACTACTACCAATTCTATGCAAGCCATGCCATATAAAATATCAAGCAAGTAACACTACACAGTCTTAATATAGCTGACCAGCAGTGATTGAAGTCGGCCTTTGATTAGCTTTCTCCTTCATCTTACTCGAAGCTGCCTTAATCACATAGAAACTCCGATCAAATTCACATCAATTAAAAGCCTAACCTCTTCCAATGACTACCGCTCCTCTACTGCCCCCCTCCAGTCATAACTTCCTTAACTTCTCACCTACGTTAGGAAAATCATATACCTTAACAAACTTCGTCCTTGAAGCCGCTTCCTTAGTGTCATTATCTTTTTTGTCCCTTGCTCCCCTTCAACTCCTTCACGGTATGACTCCTTTAGGCAACTCATCAGACTCAATCATTGGAGGATATCATTGTAGGTTCGAACTTGGTTGGAGCTGCAGTGGATTCTTCCATTTCTTTGTGCTTCGTTGTATTTGGAAGGTCTTCAGAACTTCCCCTTTCTCCTTAGACGCCAGACATTACTAAACACTCCCCTTTATAGTCCACCAGAACCAAGATGCTGCTAGAACTCACCTGGAACTTTGGGTAACTGCTTCATCGCTCCAGGGGAAGTGAGAAAAAAAAAAAAAAAAAAAGAGATGGAAGAATACAGAAAAGAGATGAAGAAGGTTGAAAGGAGGGGGAATAAAGAAGAAGAGATGAAAGAGGAGGGTTACATTAGAAGACGAGGAAGAAGAAGAAGGGAAAGAAGGAAAGGAAGAACAAGTAAGGGACGAGGGAGCAGCTGGGACAAGTGACGCGACCGGGTATGGGCGACATGATGGAGGCGACCAATCAGGCCTGTTGTTGCTGCTATCGTCTAACACGAGTGGGACGGATGGGATGTTGTGCAACATGTTTGAAATTTTTTTTTTTTTACACAGTTATGTATATATATATTTATATTATATTGTATTGTATTTTATATTAAAAATATTTCTATTTTAGTATTTTGCACGCGTACAAAGATATCTTTAAATTTTATATTTTTAGCATTTTATTATGAAAGTTTACGTCTAAACTAATTTGATTATTCCGATCATCGATATTTATTCAAAATTTTCATTTGAAATTCCTAAGTCTACAATTTCAATTAATTTTATCAGTTAACCTAATATCGTTCGAAATTTATGTTTCAAGGAATTTATTTTTTTAATTTAAATTACATGAACTGAAGTTAGGACTCACAATTATTTTTATTTATCTATTTATATGCCTATATACAGATATTTTTTAATTACTCCGCTTCCTAAATTTATTTAGTAATATATTTCATAAAATTTAAAATGCTATATCCGTTATCCTTTTTCTTTACAATGGTTGTTCTTTCCAATTGTTCTATTTTTAAAACCAATTATTATCGCAAATTATTAAAATTATATTCATGCATCTCGATGTGTTAAATTTTCATCATAAATTTCTCAAAGTTTTTAATATAGCGATTCTGTCATTCTCACTATTCCGACCTAAAAGTATTTTTCATTCTGCTTATTTTCTTTAAATTTCATGTAGTCTTTTCAAAATTTTGGGACATCACAATATGAATAGGTGAAAATTAGGTAGAATTTTTCACTAAAAATTAAGTATTAGTTAAAAAGTAATAATAACATAGGACCTACAAAAGTTTTGAAAAAATACCAAGTAACTCTCTTAATCTAACATATTGATAAAGTGAAGAGTTGCTTAAGATACTAACATAGCATCTCAAGCAACACTTTATTACAATTGCTCTAATATGAGTAGGCCTACTAGCAATTGCTATATACTTGTCACATCCTAATGAGCACCCTAGATGTCACAATCTACCATACATTATACAAAAATGCAAGAATAACCCTCTTATCATTCAGGGATTTACCATACAATTTATAAGGCATACTCACATCTAGATACTCCAAGTAAGAATTACAATTTCCAAATAGTAAGAGAACAATAATAACTATAATAAGTTCACATCACATAATAACATGATAAGGGACATGGGTCCCACAAAATACTCGATGGGTAATAGTAGTTACTAAAAAACAATAATAAGCTAAGGGAGTCTAAATATCTGCCTAATATGAATATAGCTCAAAATATAATAAAGAGAGTCTATTTAACTATTAGTGATCCCTTATGCTCTTAACTCTATCTTTACTCTTCTAATCTGATAGGAATCAAAATCCGACAAGACCTATCATTAGGGCAAGAACTAAAGGATTTCGAATCTTGGCGATGAGGGCCCATTTTGAGCAAATCGACCCTGGAATTATTTGTTTACTAACCTCTTTTAAATTATTCATGTATTATATATTCCAACATGCACACTTATCATATTTTATAGGGCGATGGACAAACTCACTCAGACTCAGCTTGTAGGTTATCCATAGATCGACCTGAACCGGCGATGAGTTGGGCCAACAAATCCTATGGAAGAGCTAGAATGATAAAGACTATTTTCTTTTATTTTATAATTTTCATTTGGATCATTTTATATTGTAATTTTCTTTTGGGACACTTTCATTTGTTTGTAATTGTCTTTTGGACCGGCCATCCTAAAAGTGGCATAGTTGTAATTTTGTGGACTTTTTAACCCTGAAGGGAGCAAGAATAAATACTTGCTTAAATAAGGTTTTGAGGAGGCCATTTTTTCATATTTGAACATATACTTTACGTGATGGAATTAAGGTTCTTCCTAGTTCATTTTCTCTTATCAATTTCAATCCCAAGAATTGGAATTGTGGCGAGTGCAACAAGGCAAAATTATGAGTTATATCAATTTCTTATTGTTGTGTTTCTTTTCATCTCTAGTAAGTCATATCTAGGGTTGGATTAAAGTCTTATTGGATAGATTTTGATTGCATTTGTAATCAAATTATCATTGCATAATTGATTGGTTTTTAGCACTTGTTAATACCATCAATCTGTCATTATACTTGTAGCGTGGAATTTCTTTGTTGTGAGGAGGATCATGGTTTGAATTTGTGTATTATTGATTGGGATTCTCTTAGAATTTATTTTGGTTAATTGATTCAATTGAGGATTATCATCTTTGTGGATTTCATCTCCTTGATTTTATCATTTGATTCATCATCCATCAATTAGGGATCACGCAAATTGTCCCTCTTATGAACCGAATTTGATCTTGTCTTTTGAGGTTGATATTTGGGTTGTTTTTGTTTGTGCTTAATTCCCTTTTAGGCACATCATCTTTTGGTATCAAATTTATATCATATTTGGATTTAAGATTGAACACATCCTAATTGAAGAATTGGTAACAAGTAGTGAAAATTGACGCCATTGATCATGTGATTGAGACTAGTTTGATTGACATTGTTTGATTGTCTTTCAAATTGGTTTTATATGTGATTAATCTTGGTTTTAGGCACATCATCTTTTGGTATCAGAGCTTGAGGTTTAAGAGAAGGGATTTTTTCAATTGGAATTCGGAATTAGGGATTGTTGAATTAGCACCTTGATTTGAATTGTGAAGTGGAGTTAAGTTATTTCAATTGTGTTGTTGAAGTGCTATCTTATTGTTTTGTTGTTGTATACTTGGAGACTTGTAACATTCTTGGTTCCCTTGAGAAGTGGCTATAAGTGTGAAGTGTCTTTGGGGTAGAACGTAAGGAGTAAGAAGTGTTGATCCTTTGTGATCAATTGAAGAAGTGTGAATTATCTTGTTGAATTTTTGGAAGTGAGGAGTAACATTTGTGATTTTCAAACTTGAATTTTCATAAATGAGGTGTGAGTTAAGGAAGCAATTTAAATTTCAAAACACAAAATAAGTCATTGTTTAATTGTGTGTCATTTGAATTTGAAATATCTTCTTCCCATTTGTGGAATAGTGCAATTATTGAACTCATTTTTGAATTTGAAAGTGAGCTGCCTTATCTTGTATAGAAGTTGCGGTTTTGGTTGTAGTTTGAGCAAATGAAAGTGTGTGCTGTGGCTTGAAGAGTGTATTTTGTGTTATATCCTGGTTAATTTAGTAAAGGTTGTATACATTTGGTGTTGGTTATTATATGTGTTGTCAAGAACATTGTAGTGGTGGCATGAAGCATTGTGAACCATAAGCATAAGGGATTTTTGTGTGGCAGTGAATGGTGTGTTGTTAATGTGTTTAACTGCTACCAATTGTGTATTTAAGTAGTAAGAAGCCAAGGCAAGACAAAGGAAAGTGAATGGTAGAATTTGAATTGAAACACATCCATTGATTTGAAGTATTCATTAAGTAGCATTAAGGATTCTTGTTTGAATTTGAATTGTCTTACCATTTATGGAGAAGGTTGCAATTGGTGGAATTATTTGAATTGTTGCTTATTGCCTTTGTTGTGAAGTTTCAGTGTAAGGGGTTGCAACAAGAAGAATTGTGTGTGTTAAGGCAAGGAAGTGATACATTTGAAGTATTATTATTGTTGCTAAAAGTGAGTACACCGTATGTGTATGTAGAGTAAGTTGCAGGTTGATAACTTGTGTGGAAGTGGAGAAGTGTACCATGACTTGAAGGTTTATGTGTGTAGTGTTGTATTTGTGTAAAGTTAGTGAAGAGTGTGTGTGTATTTTTGGCGTGGTTTTATGTGTGTTGATTAGAGAATTGTTACTAGTGGCGTGATTGGTGGTGGAATTATGAGTAAAGGAGTTTTGTGACGGTGGAGTTGTGCATTTGTACATTTGTGCTTGTGTTAAGGTGTTGCAATTTGTGATTCATTATAGTGTGAAACCTTAACAAGAAAGGAAGGTTTTGAGTAGTAGAATTTAAAATTCAAACAAGTCATTAAAGTATGAAAGTAATTAAACTAGTTACTTAAACACTTGTAGTTGAATTTAATTCTATCTACTTAAAAGTAGTTGAGTGTACTTCACTTGTAGCTTGGTTGTGTACTTGAAACTTGGAAGTGTGAAGATAATTATTGTGTTGTTGGGCTTGGACATAATCATGTCTAGTGAAATGTTTCATTATGCTAATGTATTACGCCGAACATTGACTACATTTACTACTAAGGATGATGAACAAAAGGAAAACTTGTTCCATACTTCTTATAGGGTACACGGAAATTTATGTATCCTTATAGTTGATGGTGGTAGTTGTACCAATGTGGTAGCAGCATCGTTAGTATTGAAACTAAAACTTGCTACTACTCCACATCCTGAACCGTATACATTGCATCGGCTTAATGATTAGGGGAGTTTGCATGTGACCCAAAGAGCTAGGATACCATTCAGTGTAGGGGATAAATACTTTGATGAGATTAAGTGTAATATTTTGCCTATGTGTATATCCCATATATTGCTTGGCAGACCTTGGTTATATGACAGGAGGGTCTTACAAGATGGCTTCAGGAATACTTATGTATTCCAAAAGGAGGGAAAACGAATTATTCCGAATCCGATGTCACCTATAGAGGTTCAAAGGGTTCAACAACAAATCAATAGACCATCAATGAGCCATGAGAAGTTGAACCAACCCTTAGAGCACAAAATTTGTCAGTAACAGATGTACCAACCTTCAGAGGATCCTGATGAACAAAGTCAGATGAGCAGATCACCAGAGGACGAAACTATTCAAAGGCAATTGTGTTCACCTTTAGAGATATTAGAGGCTTATGAGAAATTGAGTAAACCTTTAGGGGATATCGAAGGTTTGAGTGATATGAGTAGATCACCAAAGGGCTAGACTATTCAGAGACATTTGTGTCCATCATCAGATGTTTCTGAGGGCCATGAGTGGTTGAGCCAACTATTAGAGGGTCATAAAGGTCAGTGCCATACAGACGAGTTAGAAAAGGAGGAAACAATATTAGTGGAATGGGTTGAGATAGGGGATACCTCAGTGGATAATGGGTCATTATTTATGTTGCAGATAAGATACATCCTAGAAATGGAGGAGAGAAAACAATCACCCCCTATAGTATTTCGGATATTGGGATTTTGTAGAGATACTTCTTCAGATGGATTGCTAGGAGAAAACAAAAGTCTCTACTTAATTTGATCTACCAGATTTGAGGACAAATCTTTTTGAAGCTCGAGGAGATGATGGGAGTCAAAATCCAACAAAACCTATCATTACAATAAGAACTAAAGGATTTCAAATCTTAGCGATGAGGGCTCATTTTAAGCAAATTGACCCTAGAATTATTTGTTTATTAACCTCTTTTATCTTATTCATGTATTATATATTCTAATAGGCACACTTATCATATTTTATAGAGCGATGGACAAACTCACTCAAACTCAGCTTGTGGGTTATCTATAGACCGACCTAAACCCGCAATGAGCAGGGCTAACGAATCCTATCGAAGAGCTAGCATGATAAAGACTATTTTCTTTTATTTTGTAATTGTTATTTGGACCATTGTATGTTGTAATTTTCTTTTGGGACACTTTCATTTTTTTGTAATTTTCTTTAGGACCGGCCATCCCAAAAGTAGCATAGTTGTAATTTTGTGGACCTTTTAACCCTAAAGGGAGCAAGTATAAATACTTACTTAAGTAGGGTTTTAAGGAGGCCATTTTTTCATATTTAAACATACACTTTACATGAAGGAATTAGGGTTCTTCCTAGTTCACTTTCTCTTATCAATTTCAATTCCAAGAATTGGAATTGTGGCGAGTGCAACAAGGGGAAATTATGAGTTATATCAATTTCTTATTGTTGTGTTTCTTTTCATCTCCAGTGAGTCATATCTAGGGTTGAATTGAAGTCTTCTTGGACAAATTTTGATTGCATTTGTAATCAAATTATCATTGCATAATTGATTGGTTTTTAGCACTTGTTAATACCATCAATTTGTTATTATACTTATCGCGTGGAATTTCTTTGTTGTGAGGAGGATCATGGTTTGAATTTGTGTATTATTGATTAGGATTCTCTTGGAATTTAAGTTGGTTAATTGATTCAATTGTGGATTATCATCTTTGTGGATTTCATCTCCTTGATTTTATCATTTGATTCATCACCATCAATTAGGGATCACATAAATTGTCTCTCTTGTGAACCGAATTTGATCTTGTCTTTTGAGGTTGATATTTGGGTTGTTTTTATTTGTGCTTAATTCTCTTTTAGGCACATCATCTTTTGGTATCAGAGCTATATCATATTTGGATTTAAGATTGAACGCATCCAAATTGAAGAATTGGTTACAAGTAGTGAAAATTGATGCCATTGTTCATATGATTGAGACTAGTTTGATTGACATTGTTTGATTGTCTTTCAAATTGGTTTTGTATGTGCTTAATCTTGGTTTTAAGCACATCATAGTCATTTCCAACACTAACATCTAGTATGTGTTTGCTAAGCCCTATCAAAAAGGGCTCTTACAACAAAGACGTGCTTTAGGGGGGGGGGGGGGGGATGTAGGGTGTAAGCTATAACCAACTTAGTGAAATATTCCTCATACTATGCCATCAAGCAATGATGAGCAAGTTAATTATACAAGCATATAAATGCATGACCCACATATTAAATTCAGTAACCTATATAACCATTTGGAAGCTATATATAGCATGAATTTAACACCCACTGTTTCGTAGGCTCAAGAAATAACAACCAATCATTAGCTTTAGGTTTCAATCATCCTAGGTAAGGTTTCATAAAGATTTACTTTTAAAATTTACTTTGTATGATATTAAAAAAATAATATCAAATATACTATATGTATATGCCGAAAGGAGCATGGATGCAATAGGTACACTTAGTCTCAACCACCCCTAAGTGGTGCATCTTCAAACTAGATCTCAATCAAAGGGCAGTGTTTCTCGATACTTCTTAGTTCTCAAAGGTCAAAGTAAGTTTATGCATGGGGAATCACCCCCATATGGCCTCTTCATACCAATGCATAATTCTAATGGCCTTCTACATGCAAATTTATAAGATGCACGATCCATTTTAATTAAAGTTGAGTTTAATTGAGTCCAATTATTTAGTGACTAGTAGAATTTACATAAACACTCACAATCTTATTCATCTAATGCACAATCAAAGCAGTAATATAGTTATAATATATTATGATAGCTTGCTACCAAATCTACCTCAAATCATTCACAGGTAATCCCTTAACCCCATGTAATCAATTTCAACCACATAGTTAAGTGCATTGTAGCTACAAGCACAATCAAACACAATAATCATAAGATACTCACCTAGCTATATTGTTATTGGCCATAGTAGTTTGGGGTTAGCTCAAACTCTATGTCAATATCACCTAATAAAAAAAGTAAGGCTTTATATGTATAAGTTTACTAAACTATATAAACTCTTTAGTAATTCACTATATTTACCAATTCTAATTAGTTTTGTATTTTGGTTACAATTTTCCCATTTTAAGTTTGTTTTTGACGTTCTTATAATCATGTTGAAAGTTTTTTAGAGTACATTCAATTTTTAAGGTTATTTTAGTCATTTAGATTGTGCATATTTCTAGAAAAGCTTAAATAATTTCTCGAAACACTATGTTAGGCCTAAATTGAGGCATTTTGATTTTGAAAGAGCCCAAAGCTTAAGGGAACCATCCCTAATCAAATTTGTAACCACATTTATTAGTTTATTTAGGGTGTAAAGACTAAATGTTTGCTATACATTCTAAAATTTTTAGCCCACAAATTGATTTTTATACTTCTTTTCTCAATTTTGTCCATTTCCTACCTAAAAAGCCTTAATGTTAATATTTAACTAGGAGATTTGTTCTAAACCTTTTTTAATCCTTATTTTTTATATTTGTGAGTTTTACATTAAAGGAAATTGCATTCCTTTCCCTTTCTAAGCATCAACCCACTCTTAAGGAAAATGTTTCTTGTTTCTTCAATTTAATATCTTTTAAGCTTCCTAAGTCACTTCCTAATGCTGATTTAGGTTGTAAACCATCTAATATGTCAAAGTTGAAAGCTCATACATGAGTGTCTCAACCATCCAAAGGGGAAATTAATTTTTATGGGAATCAATCCTATCGTTTCAGCAGTGGGGAAACCTAAATTGGATGCATAAGCCCAAAAATCCACACATTACCATGTTTTATCTAATAATGCTTTATCTTTGCATTTTAGCAGGTACATTTATCAATTTTTACAGGATGGGCAAATAGCATGCACTAAGGATCAAATTGTAGGACATTCTTGGAATCACATCCAACGGAATATGTTCAATTGAAGTGAAGAACCGGCTACTTGAAGATCATTTGTACTTGTAATTTATTGCTTTTGGAACTAACCACTTAAGTGGCTTATTTGTAATTTTTGTGTTATTTTTACCCTAATTGGAGCGAGTATAAATACTTGCTCACTAGGGTTTTGAGGGAGCTTTTGAACATTTTTGAAATTAGAAACTTTCTTTATCGTGAGGGAGATCCTTACTGATAGGAATAAAAATTCGACAAGACCTATCATTAAGGCAAAAACTAAAGAAATTCAAATTTTGGCAATGAGGACCCATTTTGAGCAGATCGACCCCGGAATTATTTATAAATTAACCTCTTTTCTATTATTCTTGTATTGTGTTTTCCAACAGGCATACTTATCATATTTTATAGGGTAATGGACAAACTCCCTCAGACTCAGCTTGTGGGTTATCTATGGACCGACCTGAACCGGCGATGAGCTGGTCCGATGGATCCTATAGAAGACCGGAATCTTAAAACCCATTTCTTTTATATATTTCTTCTTTTATGAACTATTTTGGTTGTATTTGGTTTTGGGACACTTTTATTTCCTTGTAATTTTTATTTGGGGCTAGCTACCTTAAAAGTGGCAAACTTGTAATTTTGACCACTTTTTAACCCTAGGAGTAGCAAGTATAAATACTTGCTTAAAAGAGGGTTTGAGGAGGCCATTTTTTGCATAATTGAGAGTTCATTTTCATGTGAGAATTAGGGTTCCTAATTGTCATTAGACTCTTATCAATTTCATTCCCAAGAGTTGAAATTGTGGCGAGTGCAACACCTTGAAATTGTGAGTAGTATCAATTTCATTTTGTTGTGATTTCTTTTCTTCTCCAGTGTGTCATATGTAGGGGTGAATTGAGATAGTTCTTGGATAGATTTACTTCTTATTATTTTCGAATTCTTGTGTTTAATTAAGATCCTTTGCATTTGAATTCGATTCATCCTTGAAGAATTCCTCTTGAAACGTGATTATCACTTGTGGAAAGGAGTTCTTAGAATCGAAGTTTTCTTTTGAATTTGTGGATTATTCTCATGGGATTATATGTGATTAGTGTGTTGTTAGAAGAGATTATCATTGAGGTATCACAATTGCAACATTAAAAATTTGGATTTCATTGCATCTTCACTAGGGTTCATGCAATTTTTGCCCTTTTGGAGCCGGTTTGTTGTTGACTTGAGTTTTCTTTTTCTTGAGTCTTTTAATTGTGCTTCTAATTGGATTTAGGAACATCACTTACATGCAAAAGTCTCTTATCAATTTCACAAGTAAAATTGTGGCGAGATCAACTTGAGTAGATTGTGAGTAATATCAATCTTTCTCTTGTTGTTTTCAAATTGTATTTAGCGTATCATATCTAGGTGCAATTTGTTGGTTACATGTTCTTATCCATGTGAATTAGGGTTCATCCATTTCATATTTGAATCATTTCAATTTGAGTGGAATTCCAGTTCATTTCTTTTGTTATCCATTGCTACTTTTACAATTGCTTTGTTCCTCATTTCAATTTAGCATCAAGCCTTTAAAATCACGTAAATTAGGGATCATTAGTGAAGTTAGTGATCACGCCTATTATTGATTGGATTTTGTTGATCACGCCAATTTTGGATGTGTTTACAATTCAATTAGTAAGCCACATCATAGTTTTTGGTATAAGAGCAAAAGGTTTTGGAGAAGGGATTTGCGTGAACTTCAATTGGAAATTTGGGTTCTTGAATTTTCATTTCTTAATTGGAATTGTTGAATTGAAATTCAAGTAGTTACTTGTGATTTTGTTGTGTTATACCTTATTGTTGCAAAATTGGAAGTGGAAATTTCTTAGTTAATCCTTATGATTTTCATCTTGCCGTGAGAAGAAGGGGAACAAGGGAAGTGCATTTCTTGTATGTTTTCGAAATTGGAAGTACATTATTTATGAAAGAAGAGAAGTGTATTTTCTTGTATGTTGTTTTGGAATTGAGGAGTGAAATTTACATTTCCAGATTTTCTTCTTGCATGAAGGATTTGGAAACTATTTGAATTAAAAAACAATCGTTTAAGTTGAAGAGTTATTGTGTAGTGTTGATTTAATACAATTTGAATATTTTGAATTGTTTCTTACCATTTGTGGAGAAGCTTCATTAAGTGTTGTAATTGTGTTGTTATTGCCATGATTGAAAGAGGGGTGAAGTGTGTATGTGCTGCACCGTGAGTGAGTGTGTAGATGTGGTATAGTGATTGTGTGAGTGAAGGGTGCAATGTGGTGTATTGTGTGTGTTGTAGTGGGAAGGTTACTACACCATGGTTGTGTGTGTGTGTATGTGTCGTGGTTAAGAGTGTTCTAGTGGTTAAGTTTTGAATTTTAAAAGAAAACATTAAAGTGTGGAAGTTATTATGTATTGATGCTTTAAACACAATTTGCTTAGTTGAATCATTAACGTACCATTTTGAGAAGTTTTTATTATTGCTTCTACTTCTTGTTATCGTGATTACAAGTGTGTTGTGGGTGTGTGAAGCCTAAGGAGTTTTATGTTTTCTTTTGTAGTGATTGTTATGTGAAGTTAAAGTGTAGTGGTTGTGAAGGGGTGATTATGAGGTGTAGTACATTGCTTTGAATTGTCTTTGTAATTTAACAAATCAAGTCCACAATTATGTCGAATGATAGAGTAAATGGGGGAATTGTCAATGAGGCCAATAGCCAAGTTGGTGGTAGACAGGGCCATCAAACTGCAGGTGGAAGAACTTTGGAAGAACAGCTTCAGGACCTTACCACCATTGTTGCTACATTAGCAACAAGAATAGATAAGATGACGATGCCATAACCACCAGTGGTAAATCCTCAAGCACTACCACCTAGAGTAGCTCCTCAAAAACGTTCAAAGGGAGGGAGCAGTTGGAGGTAATATAAGAAGAAGAGTGGAAGGAGATTATCATGCTCTTAGGGAGGAAAGAGATGATAATTTTGGGGGTTAACTCATACCCTAACAGGGATTTTAGGCTACCTCGGGGATTAAAGTATGTGAAACTACAGATGCCTTCATTTAATGGTAGGGGTTCAGTAGATGATTACCTGGATTGGGAAGACAAAGTTGAGAGTCTTTTTGAGTGTTATGAAATTGATGATAACATTAGGGTTCGTCTTGCAGTTTTGGAATTCATATGTTATGCCACCTTATGGTGGAAGAATCTGGTGATCAACAGGCGAAGGGATGGAGAGGTTGAAATGCATACCTTAAGGGACATTAAACGGGTTCTAAGGAAAAGGTTCATACCTGAGCATTACAAGCAGGAATTTTTTATGCGTCTCCAAACACTAAGGTAGGGAGGCAAAACAGTAGATGACTATGTATAGGAGTTTGAGACACTAATGATCAAATGTGGATCAGTCGTGTCTCCTGAGCAAACCTAAGCACGATTTATGTCTAGGTTGAAATATGAGATTGCCTATGTTGTTGAGCTACAAAGGTATAGTACACTTGATGAGGCTATACAATTAGCCTTGAAAGTGGAGAGGTAGAGATGATCCAATCCATTCCAAGCCACTAATAACAGATATAGTACTAATACTAAACCTATGGGGACAGATGGTCAGATGGGTAAACCAAAGGGAGCAAGCAAACATGCTAAGGTTGTAAATAGAATTATCCCTAGCATTAATGAAGAGAAGAATGTTTCTGGGAAAGGCAAAGAGGTAGTTGGATTTGATTTTAGGAAAACAGTACCAGGGTCAACCAGTGGGAAGATGCGCTAGATTAAATGTTTCAAATGCATGGGATTTGGACATATGGTTGCATAGTGTCCCAATAAAAGGGTGATGACTGTTATTGAGGGTAATGAAGAAGATGATGAGGAAGAAGCTGTCAAGCCTACAGATTTATCCCTAGCCTTGTAGGAGTATTATATGATGATTAGAACAGTAAGACACGTGAGGACAAAAAGGGTGAAAATTACTTACCTATTAATGTGTTACACAGGGTTATGACCTTATCTCCCAATATTAGGGACATACAAAAGGAGAACTTGTTCCACACACCTTGTTGAATTCGAGGTAACCTATGTGTGCTTTTCATTGATAGTGGTAGTTGCACTAATGTCATATCTGTGCATTAGTAGATAACTTACAACTAGCTACTAGCCTACATCCAAACCTTTATAAATTGCATTGGTTGGATGACCAAGGTAGTTTACATGTTACATAGACGGTAAAGGTGCCATTCAGTATAGGAGATAGATATAGTGATGAGATTATCTGTGATGTGCTTCCTGTGTGTGCCTTTCATATATTGTTGGGTAGATTATGGTTATTTGATAGAAAGGTGTTACATGATAGGTTCAAAAACACTTACATGTTTCAGAAGGATGGTACACAGATTGTCTTGACTCCTATGTCTCCATCTGAGGTTCACTCTTTCTAGGAACAGATTAGAAACACCACTGGCTCTTCCAAACATTAAGCCAACAAGCAAACACAAACACTGGATATTAGTCCAAGAGAAGACCCCTTAGATTTGAGTGTAAATCTTTCAGAGGCTCGAGGAGATGATGGGAATCAACCCTATGCTTTTAGTAGTAGGAAAACCTAAATTGGATGCATGAACCTAGAAATCCACATATTACCATGTTTTATCTAATAATGCTTTATCTTTGCATTTTGTCAAGTACATTTATCGATTTATACAGGATGGCTAAATAACACGTACTTAGGATCAAATTGTAGGACATTCTTAGAATCACATCTACAATATGTTCAATTGAAATGAAGAACCAACCACTTGAAGAACATTTGTACTTGTAATTTGTTCCTTTTGGAACCAAACACTTAAGTGGCTTATTTATAATTTTGTGATATTTTGACCCTAATTGGAGTGAGTATAAATACTTGCTAACTAGGTTTTTGAGGAAGCTTTTGAACATTTTTTAAATTAAAAACTTTCTATGCCGTAAAGGAGATCCTTACTTGCAAAAGTCTCTTATCAACTTCACAAGTGAAATTATGGCAAGATCAACTTGAGTAGATTGTGAGCAATATCAATCTTTCTCTTATTGTTTTCAAATTGTATTTAGTGTTTCATATCTAGGTGCAATTTGTTAGTTACTTGTTGTTATCCACATGAATTAGGGTTCATCCATTTTTTATTTAAATCACTTCAATTTGAGTGGAATTCTAATTCATTTCTTTTGTTATCCATTACTACTTTTACAATTGCTTTGTTCCTCATTTCAATTTAGCATCAAGCCTTTGAAATCACGTGAATTAGGGATCATTGGTGAAGTTAGTGATCACACCTATTATTGATTAGATTTTGTTGATCACGTCATTTATAGATGTGTTGACAATTTAATTAGTAAGGCACATCAATTTTTGATCAAGTTCTCTTATTTTCTAACCTAACAAGCAACACACATATGATTGCGTACTTGGAAAGGGTTGAAGATTCTAGAATCATAGTCCAAAATCCATTTAAGTAGCTTGAACTGATTTTATGTCAAAAGAGAGAACTAAGTTGGTAAATTATTCTAACTATTTGAATTATAATCTAATTTTGATTTAAGCTACTTAAGACCCATATTAGTTACAAACCCATTTAGGGTTACTTTAATTAATTTTAGCTAAAACCACTTAATTATTTAAATTTAAGTTTAGATGTGTCTAAGGCCTAATTAAGGTATTTAGGCCCTTAAAGAATAGTTGGTCCAATTATATTTGGAATTAAGCCTACTAGCCTTAATTAAATTACATAGGTCCAATTATTAATATTGAGTCCTTTTAGGTCTAATTAGGTTACTTCATTCTATTTTAATCAAGCTAGGCCTATTATTGATGAGAAAATTTCCAGCACCACCTATGCCTTCAGAACTATATTTGACTAATGGTCTAAATCACTTATATTTTTACTTTATGTCATATATTCTAATAACTATTTGAGAAATAATCTTACAGGTACAATAATAATTCTCTAGGGGATGCCAATATGTCCTACACTAGTTGATGGACACATGACATTTCTAGAATTTACAATCAAAGACCCGTTGCGATTGTTTCCATTCCAAAGCATTGGCTCATGAAGAGTTATGATATTTTTGTACTTTGTAATTGTTCTATGGACTATTTTATATTGTATTTTTCTTTTGGGACACTTTCATTTTATTGTAATTTCCATTTAGGATTGGCCAACTTAAAAGTGGCAAACTTGTAATTTTTTACCATTTTCTAACCATAGGAGTAGCAAGTATAAATACTTGCTTATAGTAGGGTTTGAGGGGCCCAAAATTTTTAAAATTGAGATCACTTTTTATGAGAGGGCTTAGGGTTTTGATGGGTGTCGAATCTAACAAAAATAAAACCTACCCCTTGACAATTATATGATTTGGGTATAGTAGTGAGTAGGGTCGAATCCACAGGGATTGGTTAAATATATTTCTACTCAAAGAGAATAAAGAGGAAAAGAAAAATGGAGGGTTTTGTTTGTGAATTAAAATAGTATTGAAATCAGATAATAAAATCGAATATTGATAAAAGCCTAGCCAAAGGAATCAAGATAGTTTAATTCTAGGAAGTGATCATCGATGCAAATGTTTTCTATTCTTATTTCAAGATAAATTGGTTATGGTTATTAACAAGCTCTAACAACCTATCTCTCCTTACTTCCTCGATAATCAAAACAAGCTCTTTGATTATTTCTCTTATCGATTAGACAACCCTAAACAAGCTCTTAGGATTTAATATATCAATAGCATTAAAAACTAGAGAGACCACCAATTCATGCCAGTAGATTATAAGACAACCTATTTAAACAAGATCATACATCTCCATAACATGAATTCGATCATCTATTTTATAATCAAACATGTTATTGTGTCACCGAGACTAGAACTATCAAACAATTACGGATTTGACGTACTAGTTGACAATATATTAACTTGCTAATTGAGTAGAAGAGCTCTAATTCATACCAATCAACAAAGATAATATTGACAAAACTTCCAGAAGATATATAAATATCTAAAAACAAAGAATAGATTAAAGACAAATCAGTTAGATCTCACAATTCGTGAAGAATTAAACTTCAATGATCCTTTGGCTAGAAAAGCTACTTAGCTACACATGTTCATCATCAAAACGAAAATTAAAAGTCGAAACATGATAAGCCTCTGTTCCCAGTTTCCTTGCTCTGCCTCCTTCCTCCCTTCTTGTCTCCAAGATGATTCAAAAAACTCCTCTAAGGTTGGTTCTATTTATATTGTTAAGGGGGTAGCAAAGGATCTTTAGCTAGCAAGATACGAAAATATCTTTCCTTTTTCAAGTAAATCTCGAAAAGTGAATAATCATCCGCCTGGCACGCCCTACAACACGGCCGTGGGTCAAGCCGTGCCTTCCTCTATGTATAATTCACATATCATCTTCCGTGTTCAGTGTGTGCCACGTCTTCCACCACGGCCAGATCCCAAACCGTGTCATCCTCTAGTCGATGTTCCACAATTTCTCCTCCTTGTTTAGTATATGGCACGGCTTCCATCACAGCTTCCACCACGGTTTCCACCACGGCCTCCACCACGGCTTCCACCATAGTCATATCCCAAACCGTGTCTCTCTCCTTCTCGTACAGTGTATAGCACGGCTTGCACCACGACCATATTACAAATCGTGCCTCCTTCTAAATAGATACACGGTCGTGTACTTCAACCGTGTATTTTCCTGTTGATTCAAAACCAAGTACACGGCCGTGTACTTCAACTACACGCCCATGTGCTTTCCTCCGGCAGTGTAAATCCTTGTCTTTGATCCAAGTTGTAGATGACTTCTCTAATTTACTTGAATTAACACCTTTGACTCCATTTAACCTAATTTATCACCATAATAGAATTAAGTACCATTTCCTTATGATTTTTATAAAATCAATAATAAATTAACACAATTCATACTATGAAGATTGAGTATAAAATAGCTCTATCAAATTCCCCCACACTTAAACTCTTGCTTGTCCTCAAGCAATTGAATCAAATCAATTGAGAAATTCGTCATAGATTATACAAAAATTTCTTTTCATCATTTCAAGCATCTATTCATTTATAATTCACGACTTGTAATTTTAATGTCTACCACTTCAACCAAACTAGTTTCTTGTGATCAAATTACCATAGACAAAATTTAATAGCTAATCTAAACAAAACAAACTTTAATCCTTATGTTTAGCAAAAGAATTTTTATTCTAAAAGTAAATACTTAATTCAATAAGGAAAAACACCCAATTAAACTTCATTGGATATTAGCAAACATATAATCCTTACAGCATAAAGTAAAAGCATATGGTATCAACTCTTTCCCTAAATTTTCTCCCTTTTTGTTATAAGTCTTGTTTCATTCAATGAATCTTTACATTCATGTTCTTATGATTTAATCAAACATCTATTTTGATGGGTTTTTGCCCGCTTCTTTTTCATGAACTTTTGCCTTTTTCGCCCTTATCGTTATAGGGAGTTCATTGAGTCAGCAACATCCCGAGCTCATCACTCAAGTGACCGGGTTTTGAGATATCCCTACGGACTCTTCCTCACTCTAACATTCAAGTTTGAATACTCTTAACTCAATTACTTGAATCATTGGTGTAATGGCTATGCTTGATTCTTTTCTTCTTCTTTTTTTCACTAAGTGTTATAACAAATAACTTCAAAGAGTATACAGTAGCTAATATAACCTAGAAGTAAACTTTTTTATTTTTCACTTAGGGACTCGACTTACTCTTAGAATTCTAAAGCTAAATACAAGGTAAATTTGTTTCTTAAAGATTTCACTACTTAATTTTAGCCAAGTATTCTAATCACAACAGTGGGTGAGTAAAGCATTTGAACAAGTCAATTTCACATTTTGTAGATGCTTATTACAACATTTAGTACAATCTCCAGATTTCATGATAATTTTGAAAAAATTTGGCTTAAAATTGCTTAAGGACAAACATTCAAAGTATGAGTCAATTCTCTATTCTCTATATTTTATTATCCTCTCCCCCACACTTAGTTTGAACAATGTCCTCATTGTTCCTAATTCAGCACAACTAAAGAGGAATTAACAACACAAGGAACATTAGAGGATAAGAGAACGGGAATACTGGTACTTCCCTGGTATTGGAGTTCTCCCCTTAAGCACTAGAGAGTGTCATCTGATGATATGTATCCTTGCTGCAGCTGATCCAAAAGAAAAAATCAAAGCAAAACTAAAATCAAAACAAAACTAAAACAAAACAAAACTAAAAATTGATTTATTTATTTTTTTGACATGGGTTGCCTCCCATGAAGCGCCTTTCTTTAACGTCTTTGGCTAGACGTTCCTGGCTAGATGTTCTATTAAGGGTTTTGATTCCAACTTTGGTGCCTGTGGTGATGGGTCATTAACATTCGCAACAAAAATAGGAGAGATATCGCTAGGATGTTTCATGGCATCATAAATGTTAAATTTAATCACTTCACCATCAAATTCCATAGTGAGGGTACCATCATTTACATCAATTTTCATCTTGGATGTCTTAAGGAATGGTCGCCCTAATAATATCAGTGATGAATTATGAGAATCATTATCTTCCATGTCAAGCACATAAAAATCAACAGGAAAAACCAACCCATTAACTTGAACTAAAACATCCTCTAGAACTCCCTCAGGATAAACATTGGACCTGTTAGCAAGTTGAATAATAACACCTGTTTCCTTCAAGGGACCAACATTCAAACATTGATAAACAGACAAAGGCATGACATTGATCGAAGCTCCTAGATCACACATGGCTTTAGCGATTCCAAGATTACCTATTTTGCAAGGAATGGTAAACATACCTGGATCCTTACATTTAGGAGGAAGCTTCTTCTGAATAATAGCTGAAACATTTTCACTCACACTAATCTTTTCATTACCTTTCAGCTTCCTTTTGTTAGTGCACAATTCTTTGAGAAATCTAGCATAGCGCGGTATTTGCTTAATTGCATCAAGCAAAGGAATATTTACCTCAACTTTGCGAAAAGTTTCCAGAATCTCTTTTTCTTCCGCTTCATGCTTGGATTTCGCTAATATGGAAGGGAAAGAAGGTGGTGTCAACATGACCTTTGGTGGCTCAACTAGAGACCTTCTAATCTGGTTGTCCTGTTGGGTCAGAGTCGAAATCTCTTTCTTAGTGTCTTCCTCAAGATTAGATGGGTGTCCTTTCTTATTTGAACCCTGTAATTCTGTTCCACTTCTCATGGTAATTGCATTAACGCTTTGCTTCAGATTTGTGATAGTTTGAGAGGGTAACTTACCTTGAGTTTCTAACCTGTTTACAGCAGAAGCAAGTTGGCTTACCTAATTCTCCAAGTTTTGAATGCTCTGCTTTGTTTCCTCCTGAAATTGTTTTGTATTAACAACAAGAGATTTAACAATTTCCTCTAGAGACATACCTGAAGTGGAAGGAGCTTAGGGTACTTGGTTTGATGGCTTAGGCTGGAATTGTTGGAAATGTTGTGGGTTATTGCCATATCGGAAGTTAGGATGATCCCTCCATCCAGGATTGTAAGTATTCGAGTAGGGGTCATACTTCCTCTGCGGTTTTCCTGGGAATCCTCCTACTGCATTGACATGCTCATGATTGTCATCTTGCAATGTAGGGCACATGTCAGTAGGATGATTAGGGGCAGCACAAATTTCACAAGCCTTCACCTGCTGTGTATTTCTGAGGGCTATCTGTTGCATAAGGGAGGTTAGGTTAGAAATTTGATGTTCAAGGTTAGAAACACTTACCTCATTTACCTTCCTTGAAGATGTATCATGCCTATACCCAAATTGTTGCGAATTAGCAGCCATAATGGAGATCAATTCCCTAGCTTGACCAGGGGTTTTGTTTACTATGGCGCCTCCGCTTGCAGCATCCATCATCTTCCTCTCCATCGGAAGCAGGCCTTCATAGAAGTGTTGGATGAGAAGTTGTTCAGATATCCCATGTTGTGGACAGCTTGCACAAAGTTGCTTGAACCTCTCCCAATACTCATGAAGAGTCTCGGTGTCCCTCTGTTTGATACCACAAATTTCTCTTCTTATACCAGCAGCTTTAGACGCGGGGAAAAATTTATCCAAGAAGAGCCTCAACATATCTATCCAAGTGGTTATAGAACCTGGAGGCAAATAAAACAACCAATCTTTAGCTTTAGTACTTAAAGAAAATGGAAAAGCACGTAACTTGATTTGATCGTCGGTTATTCCTTGCGGCCTCATACTAGAACACACTATATGAAACTCTTTCAAATTTTTATGAGAATCTTCATTCTCAAGACCATGAAAGGTGGGTAGCAGATGTATCAACCCAGATTTCAACTCGAATTCAACAGCTAGTTCAGGATAGTGAATACAAAGTGGTTGTTGATTTACATCCGGTGCAGCCAATTCTCACAATGTTCTTTCGGGATTTGCCATATCGTCTTCTTTTTCAGAATCAATGGATGAATCAGACAAATCCGATGCCAAGTTCAGTCTAGGGAGTGATCTAGCTTCCCTTCGCAACCTCTTAAGAGTCTTCTCAATCTCTGGATTATAAGTGAGTGCACCTGTATGAGAAGAACGAGTCATATAAGAATAGAAATAAATTTGACACTAATCCCCGGCAATGGCGCCAAAATTTGATGGGTGTCGAATCCAACAAAAATAAAACCTACTCCTTGACAATTATATGATTTGCGTATAGTAGTGAGTAGGGTCGAATCCACAGGGATTAGTTAAATATATTTCTATTCAAAGAGAATAAAGAGGAAAAGAAAAATGGGGGTTTTGTTTGTGAATCAAAATAGTATTGAAATCAGATAATAAAATCGAATATTGATAAAAGTCTAGCCAAAGGAATCAAGATAGTTTAATTCTAGGAATTGATCATTAATGCAAATGTTTTCTATTCTTATTTCAAGATAAACTGGTTATGGTTATTAACAAGCTCTAACAACCTATCTCTCCTTACTTCCTCGATAATCAAAACAAGCTCTTTGATTATTTCTCTTATCGATTAGACAACCCTAAACAAGCTCTTAGGATTTAATCTATCAATAGCATTAAAAACTAGAGAGACCACCAATTCATGCCAGTAGATTATAAGATAACCTATTTAAACAAGATCATACATCTCCATAACATGAATTCAATCATTTATTTTATAATCAAACATGTTATTGTGTCACCGAGACTAGAACTATCAAACAATTACGGATTTGACGTACTAGTTGACAATATATTAACTTGCTAATTGAGTAGAAGAGCTCTAATTCATACCAATCAACAAAGATAATATTGACAAAACTTCTAGAAGATATATAAATATCTAAAAACAAAGAATAGATTAAAGACAAATCAGTTAGATCTCACAATTCATGAAGAATTAAACTTCAATGATCCTTAGGCTAGAAAAGTTACTTAGCTACACATGTTCATCATCAAAACGAAAATTAAAAGTCGAAACATGATAAGCCTCTGTTCCCGGTTTCCTTGCTCTGCCTCCTTCCTCCCTTCTTGTCTCCAAGATGATTAAAAAAACTCCTCTAGGGTTGATTCTATTTATATTGTTAAGGGGGTAGCAAAGGATCTTTAGCTAGCAAGATACGAAAATATCTTTCCTTTTTCAAGTAAATCTCAAGAAGTGAATAATCGTCCGCCTGGCACGCCCTACAACACGGCCGTGGGTCAAGCCGTGCCTTCCCTTGTGTATAATTCACATATCATCTTCCGTGTTCAGTGTGTGCCACATCTTCCACCACGGCCAGATCCCAAGTCGTGTCATCCTCTGGTCGATGTTCCATAATTTCTCCTCCTTATTTAGTATATGGCATGACTTCCATCACAGCTTCCACCACGGTTTCCACCATGGCCTCCACCACGGCTTCCACCATGGCTATATCCCAAACCGTGTCTCTCTCTTTCTCGTGCAGTGTATAGCATGGCTTGCACCATGGCCATATTACAAACCGTGCCTCCTTCTAGATCGATACACGGCCGTGTATTTTCCTGTTGATTCAAAACCAAGTACACGGCCTTGTACTTCAACTACACGCCCATGTACTTTCCTCCGGCGGTGTAAATCCTTGTCTTTGATCTAAGTTGTAGATGACTTCTCTAATTTACTTGAATTAGCACCCTTGACTCCATTTAACCTGATTTATCACCATAATAGAATTATGTACCATTTCCTTATGATTTCTATAAAATCAATAATAAATTAACACAATTCATACTATAAAGATTGAGTATAAAATGGCTCTATCAGGTTTCCTAAATCTAATTTCTCTTATCAATTTCAATTTCCAAGAGTTGAAATTGTGGCGAGTGCAACAAAAGGGTAATTGTGAGTAGTATCAATTCCTTCTTTGTTGTGTTTCCATTTCATCACTAGTGAGTCATATCTTGGGTTGATTTGGATTTTTCTTGGTTAAATTTTTTATTGCATTTGTGATCAATTATCTTGTTATAAAATTGAATGCTTTAGTTCTTGGTATCTTCATCTTCATCAATGGCGTAAATTGGGAATTGTATGAAGGAGTTGAAAACACGATTTTGAACTATTCCTCTTGATTTGATTCACGTGGATTTCACTTGTAATTATTGTTATTTAGTGAAGATTACATATATGGATTGTTAATTGCATCATTTGACCTTAAGATTTTCATCAATATTCCATTAGGGTCATGCAATTTCTTGATTCATTACACCAGTTTTAATTGTGAGTTAGGGTTTGTTTATTTGATTCATTTGCATGTGCTTAGGTTTGGTTTTGAGCACATCAATTATGTCCAATTAGTTCTATTTGTTATGTCTTAGGCCCAATTGAGTTATTAAGTTCACTTTTAATTTCATTTTAGGCCTTTAGTTGATTTAGGGCCTCAATGGGTTTAATGTCCAATTTTGTTTAATTGAATTGTTAGGGCCCATTTAAGATATAGGCTCAAAGATGATTGAGTCTAAGTAAGTTTTGGATCTTGGGCCTGTTTGTGATATATTATAGTCATGTAAATGCATTTTATTTCATTAGGCTTAAGTTTAATTCATTTTAGGTATTTAACTCAATTTAAGCCTTAATATGGTTTAAGCTTGATTTAGGCTCTATTATTTTAACAAGACTCATTCCAGGTATGAGCCTTATAAGGAGAATGGGCTCAATTAGAATTTAGGATTTTTGGTCCATTTGTCATTTGAGTCCATTTTATTAAATCAATTCTTATTTTGGTTCATTTAGATTAATCAAGTTAATTAAGTTCATTTAATCCAATTATGTCTAATCATATAGACCACCCATAGGAAGGGTAAGAGGGTAGTCCATGGCCTATTTAGTTAGGCTAACTTAGGATTGGGTCAACCTTGACCTGAGTTAACTAAAATCAACTAATTTAATGTTCTAATTCATCATATTTGAAAGGCTTCAATTTTAAAGGGCTATAACTTATTCATTTTTAAGCCCAAATCAAGTGAAACCAAAGTCATTTTGAATCCTAATTACTTCCATTATCCATTTTAACATAAAAGCCTTATTTTATTCATTTTAGGACCATGAATTTACATATTACCTTTTCCAAAACATCATTTATTTTTCATTTTCAAGCCCAAAACATTTCTAGAACAAACTAAATACTCCAAAACATACCCAACATATCTAAATTCACCCTTACTAACCCAAATTCAACATAATACCACTCCTAAGCCTCATTTTACATCCAATCCAACCCCTATTCAATAATTAAATATATTTCCACCAAATTAACTCAAATTAAACATAACATTTCATAAATTCTCTAAAATTAACATATCATTCATATAAAGCAAGGAAATTATAATTCTCAAGTTCAATTATTCCACAATTCATCATAAATCACTCAAACTTTGCTAAACATAATATCCATCATGTAACATCAATTTCCATCAAATTTATCACTTTAAGAACATGTCAACACGATGAAAAATCATAGATCATCAACTAAATCAACTTATTTATCCATTAACTCATTTATATCATTAATGTTAATTTCTAACATGCCATATTCATAAAATTAATCACCTAAACCACTTCTAAATCCATATACCCATACTCCAATCATCAAATCATCATCTTTTGACATTAAATTCATATTTCAATGAAATTCAAGTCCTAATTTATCCTTTAATGTGGTGGTCACATATACCCATTTATATATCTCAAGTCATCATGCAACAACGTAGATTTCGACTATCAAATCCAATACCCAATAACACATTTAGCACATTAAATCATAGATTAACATTCCAACAAGGTCCTATTCACCAATTAAAAACCCCACTCCTAAAATAACTTAATTTAAAATTTTTCAAAATTAGCCATAGTAACATGACAAGCAATAATAAGCACAATTCTCATGACCAAATCATCCAATTTCAATCTTATCCCATCCCACAATCTTACTAAACTTGATGTGACCTTTAGATCATCCTATACTTCCAATTCAACTAAATTTTTTACTTCAATTACTCTTAAAATATGCTGGAAAAAAAATTAGATTCCATCATCTGTTATTCCAATTACATATCAATTCACTAATTGTTCACCACCTTCATCATACAATCACTATATACTTAAAAACTACTACTTAAACTCCTTTCTAATCTATAAATCAACAGACTAATCATCAATTTTATGCTTTTTATAATTCAAATTAGGTTTTTCATCAAGAGTTTTACCCTACATTGCTTCTCTAGGTAGCGATAAATACACACATTTAGGCATATATTAGGATTTGCACTAACTCTATTTCAGGCACCTAAACTTGCATCCAATGTTTCATTTAGTAACTCAAATCATCATTCATCATTTAGGAAACACAAAAAACATCCAAAGGAGCTACATAGGTAGCGGCATTAAGGTGTTCCTCACTACACATTTTAATGTTCTACAATGTGATTGATTTATGCACTTAAGCTACTCCTTAGCACTCAAATTCATACTCAATTGGTTAGAGATGTGTCTCACCTCTATTATTGCTTAAACTCCTTCAAATGTAGTGTATGCTACCCCTTCTTCTTGCTTCAAAGTTGGATTTTCAATTTCCCCAATGATATTTCTAGTAAGAATCAATTAATTAATACTTATTTTAGGAATTCGATAAATCTATTTTAACTCTTATAATTGGAGATGATTAAGTCAATTTTTGAGATAATTGGGCGTGAAAATATAAGATTATGATGCTTAATTGATTTACATTTCATGTTCAGGTGTGGAAAAGGAGGATTTAATGAAAAGTATTTAAATTCAAGACGAATTGGAGATAAAAGCAAGAAAAAAGGGAATGCTTTGAAGTTAAAGGAGGTCACACGGTTTTATAAACGGCCGTGTGAAGGAATCAGGAGACTACACGGTTTGGATACACGCCTGTGTATCCGACCGTGTATCAGCGTAGAACAAGTAGTTTTCAGGACAGACCAGTACACGGTTGGCATACACACCCGTGTAATCAACCGTGTACGAAGAATAAAGAAGACAGAGGAATACACGACTATTACAAACGGTCATGTAGGATATACACGCCCAGAGTTCACTGATTTAGAGAGATACACGGTTTATCTACACGCCCATGTAGTATGACTGTGTGTCTATCGAAGGAAAGATATCTTCAAATCGATTTTAAATCTTTCGTCCATATTTGAAGGATATCTCCTACACGCCAGAGAGGAAGCTACCCTAGGTATAAATAGTCGTCTTTGAAGAGAGAGAAAGAGGAAGAGAGGAAAGCGGACGAAAGAAGGCACCAGAGAGGAGGCTGAGAGGCCGAAAGGCCGAGGAGGCCGAGGAGGCCGAGGGGATGGAAAAGAGAAGATGAAGGGATGAGAAAGGAAGAAGACGACACCAAAGGGCTCATGCACAGGGGTTTTCTCTTTCTTTTTCATTCTATTCATTGAGTTGTATCTTGAAAATCCTTAGTAACTAGTTGTTTCATACCCGAACCTTATGAATTCTAATTGTCATGTAATATGGGATTGATTGCATAATTGATGAATATTGGAATTTTCTGAATTTATTCATGTTGTTCATTTAGTGTTGCTAATTTGATGTATGGCCAACATTGGGTTTGAATTGATTTCTGAGAAGATGATTGGGAAATCTCTTGTTTGAATAGATCTTACATGAATAAGGGAATTCGTATGTAATCTAGGGATAGAGAACGTGAATTTTCCGTATTAGGTTAAATTAGATAATTTGATCTAATTGAGGGTTCAAGAGTGTTAATGCAATTCTAATCGGTTTTTGATAGAAGAGGGATCTTTATCAAAGCGATTAAGGTTAGGAGCTAATGATTCTGGGAAGAACATTAGCTTAGTGTTAGATACTCCGAGGTTTAGAGATAACCATTGCTCGTTAACTAATTTATTGAAAGGGTAAAGTTACATGACAATTAGAGGAGTAGTAAAGGGTAGGGTATGTTCTTAGTTATCAAATTAATAATCATGTTATAGTGTTATTTTTAATTGCTATAGGTTTTGTTAAGTATTCTTAATTTAATCTGAAACCTCTCGAATTTGTGCGGTTAGATAGTTGGTTTAGAGTTAGTATTAGTACTTGCCGATCCTTGAGGAGACGATACCCGAACTCAACTCTATACTATTACAATCAATAGGTGCACTTGCCTACGTGATCGTAATAGAGAGTCGTAGAAAGGGATTTTTAAAATTTGTGTGATTGCGATTCACGAACAAGTTTTTGGCGCCGTTGCCAGGGATCGGCGATATTAAGAAAGCTCAAAGCTGACTACTCTAACCAATGCATTTCTTTAGGTAAGTTTTTCTTTCTTTAATGAATTTAAATTACTCTTTATTTCATTTCAAAGATTCTGTTAGATGGATGAAGTACATGACTTTAGTTACGAAGAGGTCGGGGATACTATATGATGGGATTTCTTTTCAAGAACTCATGGTCCTGTGCACATGAATGCTATTAATTGGAGTGCTTCTGCAAAAGTGGATGCTAGATGCGCGATTCTGATATCGATTTAGGGGAGTTTCAGTTTCCTTTCTCTTTTTTTTTTCCTTGTTTCTATTTTCTTTCCTTAGTGTACTTTGTGGGCAGACATTGGGGACACTGTCTGATTTTAAGTGTGGGAAAGGGAATAGAAAGAACAGAAAGATATCACAAGAGCAATGAACCTATGGACTTTTAAATGCTCAATTTCCCTTGTTTAAGTAACATTTGGAAGCTTAATGATGATGAAAAATAGTTGCTTAGGAAACATAAAATTCCACTTGTATAGGCAGCTATTTCATGGAATTTTTTTTGAATTTTGCATTATTCTCTTATTTTGTATTCTCTTTACCTTTTTAGAGTTATAGTATGGTATCCATGTGAGGGAGACTTACTTGTTATTTAGGCTTTCATTTCAGAATTAGGATTTGATTTTGCGATCTTGAATGAAGGAACAAGTGATACTTATAGCTTGGTGACTTTCCCCTACAAAAATAATGGAATAGAACACAAATTGGGAGTAATTTGATGAAAAAAAAAATGATGAACAATAACAAATAGTTCAGAAGTGGATCTCATTGAATCGAGTAATTAAGTCCGAGGGGTGCCCTTTCTGGGGAATAACATCTATTGACTTGGGTGATGAACTCGGGATCATTGGCTGAAAGCTCGCTACAAGGGTTATGAGTAAAATCCGAGAAAACTGAACTAAATGAGGCTTTAAATTAGAATATTTGGATTCAAGTGGTAGAGGTTCAAAGGGGTATCTTAAAACCTAGTAGCCTAAGATCGTCTGGTCTGGGACTTACTGGCCAAGGAAACCGCTCTTATTCACTAAAAAAAAAAAAGAATTGATTAGTTAATTCAACCCAAACAAGTAAATCCGAGGGACGCCCTCTATGCTTGAGGGGATAACGTCTGTTAACTTGGGTGACGAACCCGGGATTATCGATTAAAAGTTCGTTACATGGGTTAATTGACTAAGAAAAGGTACTAAAAGGTTGAACTCCCAATCCAAAAAGGGGAAAAAGATCCAGGAAATAAGTGGATGTATATGCCTGAGTTCTATGATTGTAAGTCTGATCTTAACCTTGAGATTTTTGGTTAAATGATAAAGGGTAAAAGTTTCACTTACCTGGATTAATACTGGAAATCTACTATTGGTATTGTGAATACAAGTGCTTAATAAGATTGAGTGATAAGAAAGTTATCCTGGTATCAAGTGGGGTTAATGATTGAATTTCTTCCTGAGTTTTAAGAATTCTGAGAATTGAGACTTCCATATGTGTAATTTGCTTGAGGACAAGCAAATGCTTACGTGTGGGGAAATTTGATAAATCTATTTTAACTCTTATAATTGGAGATTATTAAGTCAATTTTTGAGATAATTGGGCGTGAAAATATAAGATTATGATGCTTAATTGATTTATATTTCATGTTCAGATGTGGAAAAGGAGGATTTGATGAAAAGTATTTAAATTCAAGACGAATTGGAGATAAAAGCAAGAAAAAAGGGAATGCTTTGAAGTTAAAGGAAGTCACACGGTTTTATAAACGGCCGTGTGAAGGAATCAGGAGACTACACGGTTCGGATACACGCCCGTGTATCCAATCGTGTATCAGCATGGAACAAGTAGTTTTCAGGACAGACCAGTACACGGTTGGAATACACACCCATGTAATCAACCGTGTACGAAGAACAAAGAAGACAGAGGAATACACGGCTATTACAAACGGCCGTGTGGGATATACACGCCTAGAGTTCACTGATTTAGAGAGATACACGGTTTATCTACACGCCCGTGTAGTATGACTGTGTGTCTATCGAAGGAAAGATATCTTCAAATCGATTTTAAATCTTTGTCCATATTTGAAGGATATCTCCTACACGCCAGAGAGGAAGCTACCCTAGGTATAAATAGTCATCTTTGAAAAGAGAGAAAGAGGAAGAGAGGAAAGAGGACGAAAGAAGGCACCAGAGAGGAGGCCGAGAGGCCGAAAGGCCGAGGAGGCCGAGGAGGCCGAAGGGACGGAAAAGAGAAGATGAAGGGATGAGAAAGGAAGAAGACGACACCGAAGGGCTCATGCACAGGGGTTTTCTCTTTCTTTTTCATTCTATTCATTGAGTTGTATCTTGAAAATCCTTAGTGGCTAATTGTTTCATACCCGAACCTTATGAATTCTAATTGTCATGTAATATGGGATTGATTGCATAGTTGATGAATATTGGAATTTTCTGAATTTATTCATGTTGTTCATTTAGTGTTGCTAATTTGATGTATGGCCAACATTGAGTTTGCATTGATTTCTTAGAAGATGATTGGGAAATCTCTTGTTTGAATAGATCTTACATGAATAAAGGAATTCGTATGTAATCTAGGGATAGAGAACGTGAATTTTCCGTATTAGGTTAAATTAGATAATTTGATCTAATTGTGGGTTCAAGAGTGTTAATGCAATTCTAATCGGTTTTTGATAGAAGAGGGATCTTTATCAAAGCGATTAGGGTTAGGAGCTAATGATTCTGGGAAGAACATTAGCTTAGTGTTAGATACTCCGCGGTTTAAAGATAACCATTGCTCGTTAACTAATTTATTGAAAGGGTAAAGTTACATGACAATTAGAGGAGTAGTAAAGGGTAGGGTATGTTCTTAGTTATCAAATTAATAATCAAGTTATAGTGTTATTTTTAATTGCTATAGGTTTTGTTAAGTATTCTTAATTTAATCTGAAACCTCTCGAATTTATGCGGTTAGATAGTTGGTTTAGAGTTAGTATTAGTACTTGCCGATCCTTGAGGAGGCGATACCCGAACTCAACTCTATACTATTACAATCGATAGGTGCACTTGCCTACGTGATTGTAACAGCGAGTCGTAGAAAGGGATTTTTAAAATTTGTGTGATTGCGATTCACGAACAGAATTAGTAAGTTTAATCTTACTTAAATCAAGTAAACTACTAACTTACCTTAATTGATTTCCAAATTGTGATCTTGGGAGCCCCCTACCAATATTCTAACTTGATTAACACCTAAAACTTACAAGAAGTAAGCTAGGTTAGCAATAAGATTAAGGAGTAATTAAGGTTAAGTTGCTGATTAGGGTTTTAGTAAAGTTTTTATGGGTTTTACCTTAAAGGAATTTTGAAGAAAAAGGAAAGGGGGCTGCTACTTCTCACATCAAGTTTGGGGGATTTTGTGGGGTGGGAAGATGTTAGGGTTTAAGAAAAAAAAGGGAGGACCACAAGGGTTTTTTTTCTAGGTTACCAAGTGTCCTTACATTTGGACATATGTGGAATTTTTTTGTTAATTTTAATTTTAAATTAGTCTAGCTGAAAAATAGTTGCCCTTATTCACTAAATTAGCTTAAAAATTCTCAAGATTTTAGTCATTCCTTGCCAAAAACAAAGCTTAGGGGTATTTTAGTTAATTTACCTAATTAACCTCCAAATTTAAATTTTCTTTTTCCAATTGTCTCCAAATTATTTTGCTAATGATTTTATTTATCTATTTAAACTCTTTAGACTATATTTAGGTCTCTTAGCTTATCCAAGTCCAAATTCGATAAAATCAATTTAAAGGGCAAAAAGGTCATTTTCGATGAATTATCTCCAAAGTGCAAGAGATTACTCCAAATGACTTTAAATGAGTTTGCTTAATGATTTTGGGAAACAAATTATGGCTAAATCGGGTTTAAGGTCTTAATGGTCATTTTTGCAAAATTGATCTCCAAAATTTGATTTTGATTTTCCTTTTCCAATTGACCTCAAACAATTCCTTAATGATTTTATTCACTTCATCTAGTTTTTGGAATTTTATTTAAGGTTATTAGACTATTTTGAAGTTATATTCAATAAAGCCAAGTTCAAAGGTAAAAGTGTTATTTTGAAAACAATTGACCATGGATTTTGTAAAAAAATTTTAATTAACTTTATTTATTAATTTTAGGTTTTTCATATATGGTTTTAGTCAAGTCATTTCCCTTATTTGATATTCTTTACTCCCAATCTTGATAGTTTTTTAGAGTTCATGTCAATTTTTAGGTATAAATAACAATACAATTACAAGAGCTCCCAATGGTTGCCATGAAAAACATTCTCAAAAGATGCTAGGAACATGCTCTGCCCAAATGCCAAAGCAATTAAACTAAATTAGGAAATAGAAATGTGCAAATTTTATAGCTATTTTGGGAGATAAGATGTAAAAAACACGAATAAAGTTAGCTAGAACATGGGATACAAAGTTATTAATAACCTCGATTCCATATAAAACCCAATCGTACCTTATATATATATATATATATATATATATATATGAAATATGAAATACCTTTTGGCTTGATCATGAACATGTCATGTGTGTCGACATAAAACAATAGTCCATTGTAACTATTGAACTATTTCTCCATGCAATTTCATCCCTACATCCAACTCAATTTATAACAACATAATAAAATTCTTAATTAGAAAAACTACCTTTGATATTGTTGTTATTAAACTAATGAAAAAATGTGTTATGGTTAGCATGCTAGACTATGTATAGAAGAATCTTGTATCATGGAGTATGGATAAAACAATGAATAGTTTTAAGAAAGGGACGTTATTGATATTGAGCCAATGAAAAATATGTTATGGTTATCAACTACTAATACATCATTGATCTCATTTACATAAGTTTAGTTATTTTTAAGTGTAATTTTACATTTTCATTTGATATAGATATTTGACATGGAATGCTTGCCCACAACAATTCGTTGGAACAAGTCTATAGAGTTGTAGGTGGACCAATGAACTAGTACTAGTTTTTCACTTTTAGGTCCCAAACCTAGGGGTCTAAAGGAAAAAAAAAAAAAAAAAAGAAGAAGGAAAAACCTGAATTAGATTTCACCAAGAGCTTATGCCCATATCTTTATTTATTTAGGTAGATGCATAGTTTGAAATTTGATGCATAAATAAAACTTCAATTTAGAAAAAAATAGTTAAAGTTTAGTGCCAATACACCTAATAAAAGAATCCATCTATCATATTCAACCACCTAAAATTTTTAAAGTATTCCATTTCACCATGCAAAATTTTCTTCCTTTCCTGATAATTTGAAAGTAGTTAGAATGTACCCCTTTGCAAATGCACCATAAATTCAAATTTTCATTGAAATTGCAAATGTTCTATGTAAAAGAAAAAAAATGTGGACATAAATTTATAGGCTCATTAGGTAAGGTAATAAAGGTATAGATGACATTATTATTCTCCCCCATGAAAATAGAAGGATGCTAAAGGAGTTAAACTTGATTATGACCCCACATATTGATGGGAATCAATCCTATGGTTCCAACAGTGGGGAAACCAAATTGAATACATGAGCCCAGATATCCACATGTTGTCATATTTATCTAATAATACTTTATCTTTGCATTTTAGCAGGTACATTTCTCGGTTTTTATAGGATGGCAAATAAAATGTACTAATGATCAATTGTGGGACATTCTTGGACTTACTTCCACCAATCCACAATGTGTTATATTGAAGTGAAGAACTAGCCATTTGAAGACTTATTTATACTTGTAATCTTATGTTTGAGAACCGGTCATTTGAGTGGCTTATTTGTAATTTGTTTTTGTTGTTTTTACCCTAATTGGAGCAAGTATAAATACTTGCTAAGTAGGGTTTAAAGGGAGCTTTTTGAACTTGAGAAAATAGACCTTTTGCCATGAGGAGAGTCCTTGCATGCAAACCTTACTCTTATCAATTTCACTTGTGAAATTGTGGCGAGATTAACTTGAGGAGATTGTGAGTAATATCAATCCTTCTCTAGTTGCTACCAATTGTTTTCTAGTGTGTCATATCTAGATATAAATTGGTTATATTACTTGTTATCTTTCACATGAATTAGGGTTCCTATTTTTCATATTTGATTCAAATCTTATTTGAGTGGAATTCGGTTCATTTATATTGTTATCCTTTACTTATTATGCAATTACATTGTTCCTCATCACAATTTAGCATCATTGTCATTTGAATCCACCTAAATTAGGGTTCAAGAGCTTGTTGTTGATCACGCCTTTGTTAGATTGTTTTTGGTGATCACGCACTTGTATTGGTGTGTTTGCAATTGGAATTGTAGGGCACATCAATCTCTCAATGTGTGATCATGTCACAAGTTCTAAAGAAATCTCAACTAGTATCTCATCCAAGCAAAGAGTTAAGATGGAAAGTTTCAAGAGGAGAAGCAATAACTCTTGGAATCATATCGCTAAGATAATGGTATTTCAATTCTTTACTATACCCGCCTAAAACCGAACCCCAATTCTCAAAAGGTGAAATTTCTCACTCCACATGAATGTGCTAACTATTCTAATTACACCTAAGGTAACATTGTATGTACCAAATAAAAAATCTTAAATTATATAGAAAATCATAATAACATCCACATTTACTAGAGAAATTGAGAGAGAGAGAGAGAGAGAGAGAGAGAATACATACCTTCACGAAATAACCACATCCATGACACACTAAAGGATGACGCTTTTAGAGTTTGAAATCCTCTACACGCAACAAATAACCAAAAATGTATGTTAGACTTTTGGAGAAACAAAATTAGGGAAGTGAGGGGGAGAGAAAGAGAGATTGAGAGATAGATTACAAGCCACGAATGCAACTAAGCGAGGGAGTGAATTCGAGAGAGTGAAATAGAGAGACTAAAATAAAGAAACCAAGAGTGAGTTTTGAAGCTAGGGTTATGTTTTTAGGAAATAAACGGGGGTAGAGGCTGAAATAGAGAGATGAGGGTGTGTGCTTTTGGGCTGAGTTAATGTTTTGTGGGAAATAGGCAAGGAAAAAGTGAACAAGAAGAGTTGGGCTAAAATTAGCTTACATGGCATGAAAGTGTTAATTATGTTCTCACAAATAGTATATGCAAGAATTCTATTTCCACAAAAAGGCTTTTACATTTGCGAGAATTTACTTCTTGTAAAATAATTCCTTGCTTTTGCTCATTTCTATTGTAGTGTTTCCTAAGAAGTCATACTATTGTATTGTTATTTAAATAAAGGATTTGACCATAGAATAGCATTGATAAAGAAAAAATATGAATGCATTTTATTTGGTTAGTTGTCAAAGTTTTTTCTTAGAAAAATGAATGGGAGCAAAAAGGGAAGAAGATATGATATGCTAACTTTTGAAGTACCTTCAACAGCAAAATTGAGCTATGTGGAAAATTAGACTAGTGAATTTCTAGTGTAAATTGAAAGGATGTAGATCCCCATTCCTGCACTTTCTTTTCTTAATCACATTATTCCCAGAAACAAATATGGGAATAAAGTATTCTATTCTATTCTATTTTATTCTATTACGAAAGTATTCTATTCATCCCATTCCAAGTTTCCTTCAATTTTCCCAAATAAAAATATAAAGAAGCTAAAATTCTTATCATCAAACACATGCATTCTTTAAGTTAGTTCTCCAATCATAATTTAAATTGATGTTACAATTGCATTCAATTTCGTCAAATCTTACCACTAGCTAGGTAGGTTTCATTGGCACTACTCCGGGTTTCTCTCGTAGTAAGACGTGGATGAGTCGGTATCAATGCCGTTTGAATATTTTCGGTATCGCATGGCGACGTAAAATGCGGACAGGTATAGAAATCAAAGCCGAAATGTCTCCACTCAGAAGATGTCCTTCCACCGAACCAAATTTTAATAAATTCGCCAAACTTTTTCATGTGAGTTTCTCTACTTTATTTCACCTCCCAGCAAGGAATGTCACATGATTCATAGTAGGAGGACTCTGAATAATTTTACTATACTGTTGAAGACACATCATTATCGACATAAACTATAATACAACGAGCGAATCTCTTGGAAGCCATTGAATTATTTACCGAGTAGCCTAAGCTGTAGCAGTGTCCGTTTGGCCGCAGGTCTGTATCGTGTGGGATCTAACCACGCCCTTTCTATGCTATTTATCACTGTGAGTTGTGTTATGAACACGTTTCTACAAGCAATACGGCACGTGAAAACTCGGCCTAATTCAAAATCAATCCCTAAGAGTGCAATTAAGTCACACTGTTTGTTCCAACCGAGCATCGCGCCAAAATTAAAGGGTCCATTAGTTGAAGATGGGGCATCAAAAAAAACCTGGGATGACTTTTTTAATAAAGGTGAACTGTCGTGGTACAAGTATGAAGAAGTTGCAGTCAAGTTAGGAGAAGAACCACCCAAAGTCAGAACAAAAGCAATTTTACATTTCTTTACTTTCCCTTTGTACAAGTAGAGAAGGAAGGCTTAATTTTAACTTGTAACTTCATCAGTAGTACTATCAGGAATAGATTGACATAATTCCAAAAGGATTCGGACAGAATACAACACGAGAGGGTGATGAAGTGGATCAACCCTCTTTTGATGAAGATACTACTTCAGATTTTGTTCAAAGGTGCTTGAAAGGCTGCTGTAGACGATTTCTTTTACATCAAGATATGAATCGTAGAGAAGGAAACCACAAAGACTTCGATAAGTACAAGAACTTCATGAAACTAAATCTCCCTCAAATGGGGAGTGCTGACGCTGTGGATAGAAAGACATCGAATCAGCACTGTCATTTGGGGAAAAAAAAAAAAAAAAAAAGGAAAGAAAAGGCCTCATACTGTTGGGTCTTCGGGTAGCACAAAAGCAAGGATTTCAAAAAATTTTCTTAAACAATATTGAATTCTACTTGAAAACTCACTGGATTGGATTCATATGGTGGCATCTAAATAAGGAACAATCAGCCCTAATTTTATAACGATATTGAGCTAGTATAAAATTGAGAGTGATATATGAAACTTGCTTAGTTAAAATAAGGGTAATTATTATATTTTGTATGGAAACTTTATCTATTTTTATAATTAATTATTTAAAATTTTAAAATATTAATTTATTATATAAATTTTAAATATTTTTGTAATTAATTATTTAAATTTTATCCATTTTTCATTTGACTATTTAATTTTTGCTTATTTTTATGATTAACTGCCTTATTCAGGTATTATAAATGATATCAAAAAATTAGTAGATTATAAATGGGCACCTTTAAACTTTAGACAATTAATTGCAAATGAATAAAACTTAGATTCCAAATATGACATTTACCCTCAAAATAAACATTATTATAGCATATTAAAGGTAAATATCACATTTAATATCTAAATTTCATTAATTTTTATAATTAACCATTTAAAGTTAAAAAGTATCAATTTACCACCTACAAATATTTTGTAGTCATATAGTACATAAGTGGAGTAACTAATTGTAAAAAATTAGTAAAGCTTAGATAGTTAATTATAAAAATACTCAAGTAATTAATCGTAAAATTAAGTAAAGTTTATATAGTAAATTGACACTAAAATTTTAAACAATTAAATATAAAAATAAGTAAAATTTAGATATTAAATATAATATTAATCCTCATATTAACATAAATATACGACACCATGGTGTAACTAAACTTAGCATACAAAGATCACAGTAGCATCTAATCTAATCACGGGATTGAAAGTGATGAGCATGCCGATACATCCACTAGTCTCGTGCCACTCATGCGGCCACCAACACGACTCATAAGGAGCTCACACGCCAAGTCATGGGCACCCACTTTACACCCGCAATCCGCCGAACCTCCAAAACAAAACCCACTAAAGCTTAAATTCAATTCCATTAATAAAAATTAAGCTAAGACTAGATTTAGAGTAGAGATATTAATATAGACTCCTCTAGGTTCCGGCAAACACAATAACGTAGTGGGGTTATAATAGCGACTAAGGTACTGGATCCCACCATACTGTACCATTCTTTGAAATCTAGTAGAATTAAGATAAGAAGACCACTAGCTACCAGATAAGGGAAGAAATAGCGTAGGTAGTACAATGTACAATCAGAGATGATGATTTACTCAATTTGAGATCCTTCTTGTATTAAGCCATATATCTCAAAAAATGCACATGGAATGTGTTTTTGCTTCCTTCCACTCACAAGGAATATATATATATAATGAAAAAGCATTCAGATTCTCTTGTTTTAGATTTCCTCGTCAGTTCTACATTCTCAACCTGCATAGAAAATAGGGCTTTGGCTTAAACAAAGTCTTAGGCACTATTCATAAGTAATAGGCCCTAAGTTGGCACCCTGTAGCTTACCTTAATCCAATTTCATCCCATAATTAATGTTTCGGTTTCTAAGAGCACCTTGATTTTAACTCTATTTTGACTTTAAAACCACAACAAATTAATTGATTCCAAAACTTCGTGTTGTTGTGTGGGATCCACCGAGTTCCCTTTTGCCACAATTATACCGCCATTTGGTATTGAATCGTGGAACACTAAACTGTACTCTTTTGAGCCATCTGATAATCTAAGAAAGATCAACATGATCTACACCGAACATGTCACACCCCGAAAGGGGTTTAAAAGTTTCCATTAAAATCATCATGGTACGTGTGCACCCGTTATATGATAACCGTCTTAAGAGTCAGAGATCGTAAGACTCTAACTAGTTAATTATATTTATAACTAGTCATATTGCATATAATTATATAGTAAAATACAACTATGGATCCCGTATCCTACAATCAACCATGATCGCAGAAAATTGATATTTCCTACCAATCAGTAAAATAGGATAAATCCTAGATTTCTCAATTTTAAATTTTATTTACATAAGGGTTCTAACATTTCATCTAAACAATCTATCCTTTACAATTCTTACTTTGTTGTTCTGGTCTTCCAAAACTCTCAATACTTCACATCTTATCCCATCATAAGCTTTCATAATCACTACTTGCAAAAGAGTCTGTGAGGGGGTGAGCACACTATGGTTCGGTGAATGGGATGATAACACTTTCAATGCTACGTGCACACAAGCAATATCAAATTCAAATCAAGTTATCAAACATAAGCCATGCATGAGCAACCATATGAATGTAACATCTCACGTGGTCTTTCAATAACCGATGTGAAGTTTAGGATTTATGCCCCCCCCCCCCCCCCCCCCCCCCTTGGGTTAGGGATTTCGAAGCCACCATCAGTGCCCAAGTCATTACCTAGTTTATTTATCTTATCACTTTGTTAATTATGATATCTTTTTAACTCAATAGTGAACACTCTCGTGCCTCTTTACACCAGATGGAGCAAAACCCTCAAGGATCGACCGACTTAGAACCGTCAAGACGCGACAATCTCCTAATTACTTAGTTTACACTTGGCAAAATAGTAATCCTCTTGATTACCCTAGCAAGCCCTGTAGTAGTGATGGCCTTCAATCTCATGCAATGTCTCGTGGAAATGCATATCCAGTTTTAATAAGGTCCACTTCCTTAATTAATTGATTTAAGGTGATCAAATAACATATACAATCACAATCAATTCTCATTCAAACAATGAAGTAACTATCAAGCATTTCATTTCACACCATCACAACAAGCATAGATCATGCCCTTCTTATCACTCAAGACAGACACTGAACCTAGACCTTGTAGATATAGACTTATCCAATTTTATAACAAATTAAATTAACTCAGCACCTCTTTGTGCCATTTCCTTTAAATGACAAACCAACCACTCAGGGTTGATATACAATCATCTTATCTGACACTTCTATGTCATTTGTCTTAAATGTCAAACTAACCACTCGGGGTTGATTTACAATCATCTTATTTGACACCTCTCTATCATCGTACTTCTTAAGTGCTCTATTATTCACATTCTCGAGAGTCATCAAGGTCGTCTCATATTTTCCTTTTTAATGTACTCAAAACATTTGTATATAATATATATATATATATCTACACACATATATATATATGTTTGTGACACATCTTTAATTAAGGACAATTCACTAGACACCTTCCCTTACATACTTAAGAGGGCAAGAAAACAGGATTGTCAAGTCGTAAAAACTAAGGTTGCACTCATGATTTGTATGGTTGTTTTCATGAGTGTATTATATAGATATAATAGGAAAATAAGCTTGCCTAAGTATATATCTACACATTTAGGAAACAACTCTGATATGTATACATAATAATATCTATACACCCTATTCCAACTAAGCACACCTACTTGGTAGCTATAGAAGGAAAAGCTATGTTTCTATATTTTGGTTTGATTTGAAGAAAACGATTTTTGAATCATGGGTTAGGCTTATGGTAATAGCACTAGCAATATGGTGTTAAGTGCTATTTCTAAGGTAATAACATCTATACCCTCAGACCATTCATTCCTCTACACTCTTTACGACTTCTTTCCTAACTCATTAATCCCTACTACATAACTCAACTTAACAATAATCACAATAAATTGCAAACACAACAAAAAACAATTTTACATGCATAGCAATCAACATATAACACAATATGGTAGTATGTCATTAAGTTTCTCACTCACCTGTTTAGGGTCGTCATAGTCCTAGCCATCATTAGGTGATTCCGGCATATAGTCTCTTCTCTGAGTATGGTATCGAATGGTTAGCTACAGTGACTCTACACAATTGCCGTTGGATTTCTCCATCTCTCGTTAACTCCTATTTCTTCTCAAACTTCCTGATGTCTTTCCCCACACTCACATACACAATCAGTTCACTGATAGCACGTACACACTTCCAGGCCTTCCCTTCTTAACTTGATTACTTAATCAAGCTGCTCGGGCTACCACTATTACATCAATGACACCTCTTTTTCTACACAATTTCACATACAGATACATTCGCTTTCTTCATACAATTCCCTCTTCCTCCTCGATTTCACCTTTCCATTCTTTTTTCTTTCCTTTGTTGACATTTCCACCTATAGGGTTTCCCATCCTCTCTACCAATCTCCATCTTCACTCATGCCTCCATCACCATACATACACCAACAACCCTTTATACATAACACGTACACATACACCCACATATTCTTATTCATATACATATATACTCCGCACACCATGCATGAAACTATACATACATACAAACAACCATACCATACATCTAATTAAACACACACACATCTACACTTTGTTATTCTTCTCCTCAAGTCCACATACACACACACCACTAGTGTAAAGATACACACATACTCCACACACGTTCCACACCACCGATATACACATACGCACATACTCCACTTACAACTCACACTACCAATACATACTTACCCTCATATTCCATATACATCACACACTTCCCATATACATACTCACATATCCACACCACATACCATCTCTTACACATACATACATACCCACACCACATGCCATTTCATACACTTACACACATACTCCACATACACCTTACACCACCAATACATGCGCACCCACATACTTCACACACACTACATGCACCTTCCATACCCACACACACATGTTCACACCCCACACATCGTCTCATACTCATACATACATATCCCACATACACCATCCTCAACTTCCATACTTACACACACATGTCCATACACCATTTCACACACATACATACATACCCACATACACCACTCCTTCCATATACATATACACACATGCTACATACACCACACACCATCCATATACATACTAGTATCGCACACCCCACACCTTCCATACACCTATACACATACTCTACACATCCCACACCTTCCATACACAAACATACCCTCACATGCCATATGGCATCCACACACACACACACACACACAAACCGCACCTACCACACACCATCCATACCCCTCTCACACACACCGCATATCATCTCATACACATACACTTCGTATACACCACACACCCATATACACACACATGCCGTACACACTATATACACATACCGCACCACACACCATTTCAATACGCCTACATACATACTCACCCATACTACACACTTGCCTCTCCTTTTCCCACACACATACACATCCTTACACTCCACACATCTTCACCCACACATGCACAACCCTTACACACACACTACCCACCACCACATACACGCATCCTTACACACACTATATACCTTCATTCACATACACACACATACTCATCCTACATTCCACACACCACCACACACTCACATACACATACCTTACACACCACATACTTCCCCCCACACATACACATCCTCATATAACATTTCACCATCCTTGTTGCCATAACCACTCACACCATCCTAGCATAACCATTTAGCTCGCACTAAGGGTTTCCTTCTCTACTTTTCCACCGCACCAGCCCGCTACCACTACTAGGTCATTGTCAGCATTGTTGCCATTATTGTGGTCGTTATGGTCATTGTTGTCGCCATAGTTGGGGGCGTTGTTGCTGTCGTTCATCATTTTCACCATTGTTGTTGTTGCAACGGCTGTTAGAGTCACCATTGCTACTTCCATTGGGATCGTCGTTGCAGTTGCTGTAGGAATCATCGTTGCTGCTGCTGTTATAATTGTTGCGGCCATAGTTGTCGTCACTGCTGTTATAGTTAGATGGTCGTCGGTTGTTGTTCCTTGCACAACGACACATCGAACACTATATCTATATATACGCATCTCCACTCTTCTCCTTCGGCTAGGTGTTGCTATCATCGTCATTGTTGTTGTTGCTACCATCGTTATATGGCTATTGTGGTTGTTGTCATCGTCATTGTTATTGTCGCTATTGCTATCCTAAAGCTGAGCCATCCGTGCTCAAAGAGATTAGCCGCCCCCATTGCCGTCCTCTAAGCCCAGCACAACACCTCCGAGAGGTGGGACTTTCAATTGAGGCCGCCTATGGTTTGTCAACTAACAGCGCCACCCACGGACCTAGAAAGCACAAGCCAAATCTCGAGAGAGTTGTCACCTTGAGCGGTCACTAATTGGAAGTTGTCAACCAGGTGGAGTTAAAGTGGGAGTGGGAAGAGGGTGTGACAGAGAGAGTGACAAAGGGGGATGGCACCGCATCAAGGGAATATGAAGACGATAAGGAGGAAGAATGAAGGAAGGGGAAACGCGAGGCAAGGACGGCCGGGAAGGGAAGATGCTACACTGGAGGAAAAAAAAAGAACGAAGGAGAAGAAGAAGAATGGAGGAAGCAAGGAAGAAGAAGAAGAATGGAGGAAGCAAGGAAGAAGAAGAAGAAAGAAAAGAAAAAGGGAAGGAAAGAGGGGGAAAGGAGCAGGACGGGATGGCACCTTCTGTTGCCTACCGCCTATTGTTCATGACGTGATGGACGAATGGGACGGTGGCAAATTTGAATTTTTTTTTTTCAATTGTATGTATATATATATATATTTATATTATATTATATTATATTTTGTATTATAATGTCCCTATTTTGATATTCTGCCTATATACGAGATGTCTTTAAATTTCATATTTTTAGCATTTTATTACGAAAACTTACGTCTATGTTAATTTGATTACTCCAAACATAAATATTTACTTTAATTTTCATTTAAAATTCCTAGGTCTATAATTTAAATTAATTTCATTATTTAACCTAATATTGTTTGAAAATTACGTTTCAAAGAATTTTTCTTCTAATTGTTTAATTTTTTAAAACCTATTATTGACACAATTTATTGAGATAATATTTATGCATCACAACATTTGAATTTTTATCGTACATTTCTCAAATTTTTTAATATTAAAAAATTTTTCCTCTCGTTACCCCGACCTAGAAGTATTTATTATTCTATTTATTTTCTTTAAATTTTCATATAGTTTTTCAAAATTTTTGGGACTTTACAAAATATAAACCACATATCTAATTGTAAATCTCCATTTCCATATCTTGGATCATTTGGTTTTTGATACATCATCACAAACTTGATTCTTTGTTTTGTTCACAAGAACAACTTAGGCTCAATTCATCTTGCCATGATTTTCAACTTTTGATACACTTCAGACTAACTAAGTGACTTAGGATATACAATTTCCCAAATTAGAGATGGAAGGGATCCTATCTTGACTTATCATTGTGACTCATAAGGGCTTTGAGGCATACTAATGTTTGATTTGATAAGGAGCTAAGGATAAGTTACATTTCACCTATATTAAAGCACATGCACAGCAAGTGAACAAAGATCTCATGTTTAAAGATTTATCAAACTAGTGCACAAGGGAAGCAATTGATGATGCTTAAATGCAATATTATGGATTATGTTTACACCCATTAGCTAGGGCTTCTCCATTCGTATCTTTCCTTAATACATCTTATATAGTATGTATAACCCAAAATCAAGACAAGCTAGGACATGGAAATAGGCATGGTTTGTTCCTCAAGCCAAATCAAACTAAATTGTACATTATGATTTTTTTTACTTTGTTTTTTTTCTAAATCGAGCCTAACCATGTGATTTGGTTCGCAATTTTTCAAACAAAAAAGAAAAAAAAAAATCAATCCAGTTCAATCTATAATTTAAATCATTTTTACACATGTTATGGATTTTTTTCTATATACAAGTCAATAACTAAAAAAAATATATACTTAACATAAAAAAATGATTTAATTCATTATCATTTCTCTAGTATCACCCACTATCTTTAATACCTATTTAATATATTTGATAAAATTTTACTGTTTTTCTTTAGGTAATTCTGATTTTTATATCAATCGGTAAATAAAAATACAAAATTAAAAATGTAATGAGTTATTGATGAAAATCAAATAAGAGAAAGAATTGAATAAGCGATATAGGATTCTTTTTTTTAATCATGCATTTTTTTTTATTTTCACTATCATTTTCTTTATTATATATCTCACGATTTGGTTTGGTTTATAATTTTTTTTTACCTAAAAAAATAGTTCAATTTAGTTCGTAATGTTTTTTAATTTAAAAAGCCAGTTCAAACCTAATTAATGGTTCAATTTGACTCATAGTTTGATCAATTTTTTTGCTCAACCCTAGCTATGACAATATGCCTATATCCCCTTTGAACATTCACTCAATCATAGACATTATAGAGATTAACACAACATCAATAAATCCTCATGGATAACCTATTACACTTAAACACCAACATGATATGTTATTCTCTTGCAACATTATTATAAAATAAACCGCGAGTGAAACACAATAAATAAATGACAAATATTTTCCTTTCGATTGATTAAAATCGTTTATTTACAACAAGAGATTTGGCACTTACGTGCGTACATCAACTGATACTACCATTGATCCAAGATGCACCAAATCTTATTATGATACAGATCATCCTATATTTTCATCACCGTAAGGAATATCATTTCCCTAATAATTAAGAGGTTGGTATTTAGATCAAACATTACATATTTAATTAAGGTAATAAAACAAGATATTTTATCTCTTCCAACCCTTTTCCTCGAAGAAAATTAGCCCTTGATTTCATGGTAGATTGCCCCACATTGCCCATCCATCCATGAAGATATTCTTTGCCCTTAAGAAACTTAAATACCTAATGGCATCGATTTATACTATTTCTTCTTCAAATGACCATAAAGAAGGCCTAACACAATTAGTCTAAAGTAGTCATATTATGTATGTGCCCATAATATAAAAATTTCCTTTTAAATTAGAGTTTACAAGACTCCCATCTAAATCTTCCTTTATCACATTTAGTCATAATACATATAATTAATTATAAAAGTAATTGCAAAAACCAATTTTTACAATTCATCAAAACTACGAAAATCAAAATCTCCTACCAAACTATAAACTTGAGTAGTTTAATTTTTCTCAAACATGAGTGCAAACAAAATTTAAGAGAGATAGTGTTTTGGGGTTTAAAAGGATACACAAGTCTAAAACTTTTATCTCACAATCTATGTTCAAGGCAATGAGATCTTAATTCTACACCTATCATTTAAGTCTTGAGTTGGCGAGACACTTTTCACTCTAATCCTAACCCAATCCTAGTTTTTTAAGTAATCTACAAGAAAAACTGTAGGTAGTAATCAAAACCACAACTCAGTGAGTTCGTAACTCACCACTATTGCTCAAGCAAACTTGCCAAGCATTAATTAGCAAATTATACAATCTATCTACATACAAAATAAATGCAAGCATGATGAATGCAAACAACATATCTGTGGGATTTTGGAACCATGGAAGATGTAGATTTGCATCATTTACATGTCAATTGTCTTTTGTACTTAACCGCATAGAGTATCTCACCTTATCCTCATGAGGCTACCTGTAGACTTGGTCTCATTAGATAAACTCAACAGTTAACCTTGATTAAGAAGGGGGTACCGCAAGGATCAATCTAAGTGATTCCAACTTTAGAGGATACACTATCAATTAATGAATCAATAATGTCATGTGGCCTCAATTAAGGGATGATTTAATAGCTCTACCCCAACAAAACCAATTTTAATAAGATTATTATCAGTGACCTCTTGAGCATACATCCAGGTTTTAGATAAAGTTTTGGATAAAATTTTCACCAACGGTCTTAGGAGCACACACCAGAATTTTATATGAAATTACCAGTAGAGGCCTTGAGAGCCCATATCAGGGTTTTACAAATAGCAGCTTTTGACAGCACACACCAAATTTTACAAAAGTTGGCTTCTAAGAGCACACACCAAGGTTTTAATCAAAACCTTTATGAAAAAATTCCAAAAATTAAATATTTTAAGAACATTTCAAAAATATTTGGCAAACTTAAACACTCTATGCTCTTTTTTATGCATCTATTGGGTTGTAGAGATGTGATAAGTATATCCAATTATTTTGGCCAATAAGTTAAATTTGCAGTTTAATATGGTGATCACATAGACGATGACATACAATGCAATCGGTTATTCAATCAAATAATCAACAACAACCAACAAAGCAAAACACAATTTAACAAATGGCAAGCAAATAGTAAATCATTAGAATTCCCTCACTTGAGCATCCTAAGTTTGAGTTTTTCTTAAGTAGAAGTCCTTGATGGCTTTGTTTGAGTTGAAGAACTCTCCTAATAAGAACAATATATCTAAATTAAACTAAAAATTAAGATAACTTACGCTTATAGTGAGTCAGAAGATTTAAATGTTATTCATATGTTTTCAATGACAATCTAAATCCATTAACTACATATATACGCACAACTTTTACATGCATAGAGACGTACTAAAAATAATAATAAATAAATCAAATTATGATTATAAATGTTCGTTTCAACTATATAAATAAACATAAATTTACTTACCATTTAAGCATAGAAACTTGTGTATAAATATATATACATCTTCATTATTAATGTTACTTTGTCTAGGATAACTTTGTTTTTGAAAAGTCCATAAAGTTCTCTTTTATTTTTTAATATATTTTTTGCTCTCTTTTTTTCTTTTTGCAAATATATGTATCTACAAGTCTTAGTACTGTTGCGTTCATTGATAGAAAAGAACTATCATTAGCAAGGTAATAATCAATGTTATCGTAAATATTTACTAATCACTCCTTCTAAGTTTCAGTTATCCCAATGCATGTATATTTGATGTATAACCTATTAATAACTTTAAATTGGTTATAGAATTGTAAATTTTTGTGAGTGCTTAGTTTATTTTATAATATTGGTAACAACAAATATTTATTGATTTAATTTCTATGTGTATTAACATGTATTTATTTGACATATTTGTTATCCCTAATCATAAGTGACTTTGTGTATATGCATGGTAAGCATTATAATTATAGAAGCATATGGAAAAATAATTTTCATACTAAATATATTGTAGTTATAGGTTGTACAGTAGATATTTCATATATAAAAAGTAATGCTTTTCTTATATACATACATATTCATTTCTAAATATGCTTCGTATTTATTTATTTATTTATTATTATTATTATTAGTTCTTTTTTGTACTATTAATATCATAAGTCAATATTCATACATATAGTATATTTTCAAAATGCTATAACGATGCCTATCAAATTACAGAAAAAAATTAATTACAATATGTATACGTACCTGATATGTTATCTAGATAGTAATATGCATTTATACCTTATTGACGATAGGGCTGAGCAAAAAAATCAATCAAATCACAAATCAAATAGAACCGAACCATAAATTAGGTTCAAACTATCTTTTCAAGCTAAAAAAAAAAACTATAAACCAAATCAATTTTTTTTTTTTTAGGTTTGAAAAAAATTATAAATCAAACTAAAATATTTCAAACCCAACCGAACCATATGAAGTAAAGAAAAAATAATAATAATCAAAATCTAGAGATGTATGACTAAGAAAGAGCATTACGTGTTATTTATTCAATTCATCCTCTTATTTGATTTTCATCAAATAACAAACTAATTTTTTTTTATTTTGTATTTTCACTTAGTGACTGATATAAAAATCATAATTATCTTAAGAAAGACAATAATACCTCCTTAAATATATCAAATAAACATTGAAAACGATGAGTGATATTAAAAAAATAATAATAAATTAAATCCCTTTTATGTTAAATATAATTTTTCATCACTTATTGACTTATATATATATAAAAAAAAATTAGTAGCATATATAAAAACAATTCAAAACATGGACCAAACCAAACCAAACTTTTTTTTTATGCTCAAAAAAATTACAAACCGAGCCGTATCCACCCTTACTTAGATCAATAATAATAAAGGTTTATTGACTTGATTTAACATTGCTATAGTTATTGACACTTGTGATTTATAATTATTTCTGTATAATCTACGTTGGTTGTTTGGGCATTTGTTATCAATAAAGAGGTAAAAGTTTATATTCTAAAGTAGTGTATATCATCAGGTGTCATATTTTAAATTACATTTAATAGGTTACCATTAAGAAAAACTAATGAATACTATATTATAAAAGGGAGTCAAGTATTTGTAAATCTTTTAATATTTTCAGAAGAACCCATTTATGAGTGGAAATTTATACATATATTATACAACTATAAAGTCGGAGCATTTTATTATTATTACTATATACGCATAAAGATCCTTATGCCTTTCATGTGATTTCAAAAATTCCTTATTTATATAATATATTTTTCTAAAGATATCTAAACGATTCATTGTAACAATTATGTTTAATTATTAATAATTTTATCTTAAATTGTTTGAGCTATGACAACATATTTCAAATGTATAGAAATTACTTAATATAACTAGGCAATCATGATTATTACTAGTATTTATTTATACCTATTATTAATATTACTTAATTATTTATAATTAATTTTTTTAATCTCTAGTCTTTGTGATAGTGTGATAACAAAGTGTCTTATCATTTTATTAGAAGGCATACTCGACATTAAAGTTTCCATAAATGAAAATTATGGAATTATCTTGCTCGAAAGTAATAATGTTGTAGAATTTCCTTAAAATATATGTTAAATTATTTTTGGAATTTTACGCTTCTAATTAGTGCAATAGACCACTTTCACTTATCACCATGGTATATGTAATAATCAGAAATTTAAATAAATTATAACATATATTAAATAATAATGTTTAAGTCATAGAGTGAAAATAATCAAAATATAAAAATAATAAGATCCGGGTAAATGGTGATAAAAACGACTTAATGATAGGGGTAATATGGTCATTTTATAGAGAAGGTATAAATGGACCCTACATGCCCTTCTAAACTTTTTTCTCATTTGTGTACTATAGAACCCTAAGAATAGCCTACAAAACCCTAGGAGTAGAAAGGGACTTTGCTCCAGCAAGTTGCACACAAAAGATTTGTGTGAAACAACTCTGATCGTAAGAAAAATTCAGGTAGTGTTAGGACGAACCAACATCCACAATAAGAAGACTTAGACGATTGTTTGTGGAGCGACAATCTAAGCAAGTTCTCTAAACTCTGTATAATTGATATGGAATTGGAAGTAAAGATGTTGTAAATTAAGCATAGAATTACAAAACCTTCGAAGGTGGAATAGATTTGGAGAGTAATAAAGGTTAGGGATTGGAATTTTGAAGAGAAGTTCAGTTTTCGCAAAAATTAGAGATTTCCATAAGTATACGGTCCACAACACGGTTGTGCTACACTTGTGTACCTCTAATACATGGCCACTTAGCAAAACTATATAGCCTCATGCCAAAATTATGACATAGATAGTAAGATACACAAGTAAGAGACACACTCACGCCAAAAATCGAAAAGTGCACAGCAAGATACATAAGCAATAGACACAGTCCCATGCCAAAAAAATATAAAGTCACAATAAGATATACGGGTAAGAAACGCAGTCGTGTATCCGACCATGTCCCACCACTACGTTAACACTCGTAGTATACGGACAATAACATGCGCATGCACTTGGACGTGTTAGACCCCTGTTCTTCCGAAATCGAGTTTTCCATCCATTTTCAACTCCTTACTTCTCCTAACTTAACTAAATACCTAAACATAGATTAAAATAGTGGATGTAGGTTCTCTAAGCCCATGTACTTGGGCATGTTAAAATTATAAAATCTGCAAAAAGGTATATGGTTGGATACATGACCGTGTACTTGAGTGTACCAAAATCTCTGTTTATATAGAAAGATACACAACTATTAGCACGACTGTGCTCTAACCCGTGTTCCTCTATACGACCTTTCACACAACTATGTTGCCCAAGAGCAATCCCTATTCGATTCTATTTTATTATATTTCAATTCTGAATTATGCGTTAAGTATAACCAAACATCGGGGAAGGAAATTATACAATTAGAATATACCTAATCAATTAATAAACCTAAATTACTAGTAGAATAGAACTAAGAGTAATTCTTTATAATTGAACAAGTTTACATCTTTTCTTTAGAGACACAAGAGACTATAGTAGGAACATCCTTCTAGGTATGTGTTTACCTTGTTTTGCTAGTTGTGTTTACTAGGTAGTTATTTAATAAATTGTATGCGGTTTAATCATTTTAAAGGTTATATGAACTTAATTATGTATATTGCTTATGCTTGACTCAACCTAAGGGCTCATAGTGGTAGATCCCTAAGAGGCACTTCAATGATTGGCATGCTTCCCTAATAGAGCTGTGTCTCAAAATGATATGAGGTGGATTGAGGTTAGATGGGGCCTGTAGTAGCAATGCCCATTAAGACTATATATATGTAAATATTATATGTGTACTAAGGTCATCAGTATCCCTATATTTTATGTTGATTAATAAAGATAAATAACATGATGAATTGATATGTTGCATACTACTATTGCATTTATGCCTATGATATTGATACTATGTAGCACACACATGTCTTTGTAATACTCACGTACTAGGCTCAAACTCATCCCCTTTTATTTTTCAATTGCAAGCAAAAACAATGAACATATTGACTATGATGAGAATGGGAATTTGGTGCAACATTATGTGGATGAATATGAAAGAAAACATTATTACTATGTTGATGAAAAATCATAGGAGATTAAGGAAGAATTGTTATTAGAACTTTAAGATGTGGATTTAAGAATATGGAATAGTACTAAATTCCTATTTATGTCAAGGATTATATGAGGATAGATGTTTACCTTGAATTTTAATTTGCGATTATCTATAACATTTTAACCAATGATGATTGGAATGGCTCACCTAAGAGTTATTTATTTCTTTTATTGAAGTAATATTAGTGTGACTGTAACGTGGAGATGAATAGGTCTAAAGTTGTATAAAGATTTAGAACCTTAATGTGTCACTATACTGTAGTAACATATGGTGAGCTATGATGTTCCAAGTTCTTGGGTGTTACATAGACTCATAGATAGTGGGAGGTGCCCACTATTGTATATATATAAATATGTGTGATAAACTCATGAACTTATGAACAGTGGAGAGTACTCACTGTCGTATGTGTGTGTGTGTGCATGCATGCGTGTGTGTGTATGTATGATATGTATATCAAGATTGTGATGATAAGAGTTGCATGTTGGAATAAAAGATATAAAAAATAATTGACTATTGCTTGAATGTCTTGTTACATCATGTTTGTGTTTGTATTTGGCATGGAATGGGTGTGTGATTGTTAGTATACATTATACTAGGTATTAGTTCACCCCTTGTGGCCTTTTTCAATTGCAAGTCTCTGGTGAGATAGTGAGTTATGATGAGACGCTAGTAAACATAGGTCAAGACTTAGATGGCGATAATGTAAAATACATGTATTATAAAGAGTAACATGTAAATTAGAAGGAAGACTAGCATTAGAATATGATGTCTAAAATATTTGCTTAGTAGTGTTACATTTGAGACTTTGATTGTATTCAAGTTTTTAATATGTTTCCACTGTGATATGATTGTAGATTGTTATTTACATATTCTATCATATGGAGAGACTGAGTGGGACATATTAAACCATCTATTCATATATGTAGAGAATTCTTAATTGACTAGCATAGTTATTTGGATACTAATTGTGGAGTTTAACAAATTCTATGTCTTTATATGTCTTTACCCAGTGAGAACATATGGCAAGTTGTACTCGCTCTGGGTTTCAAAGTGTTACAGTATATGATAAGTGTATATTCCAAATTTAAGAAAAAATGTACTCGCTCTGGATTCCAAAGTGTTATAGTATATGATAAGTGTGCATTCTAGATTTAAGGAAAATTGAAAATTAATATAATAATATTTCACAAGATATATGCAAAAGAATAAAAAAAAAAAATGTAAGGGCCATGAATACATATTAATATGTGAAAACAATAAAATTTTATATCTACTTACTGAAAAAGATTCCTTTTGATCTCTTAAGGGTTTGTAATAACACTTGCTAAGGATACTTCGATTAAAAAGGAAATGAAGAAACAGCAGCTCCGTGAATGCAATTTTTAGGGTACGGAGAATGCAGGTGTTCACGCAACCAAATTTTGTCATTTGTCTCAGCGTGATTGCTCGGGGAGTCCTATCATACTTAGAAAGCCCATTCCCCTAGGGCATACGCTTGCCTATAATAAAATGGTATCTTCGTCTTCCTTTTATTTTTTATTTTTTTTGTCCTTATGCCAACGTACTTTTCATATTCTCGCAACTTTCTACTCCTCTTAATTTGAATAGGCGGTTCATGTGACTCATTTCTCTATGCATCCGTGACTCTTGCCACTTTACTTGACTCATCAACAAAGGCAATGTAAAACCCCGCCTTGATTTATGCCATATAAAAATGACCTTGACCGCCCCCACCCCTCATATAATTTATGTCCTTAATAGGATTATGGTATATTTGGCCATTTGAACAGTAATAATGGTACATTTAATGAATTCAAAATAGAATCGTAATTTTAAATTCTATTTTACTTTTTATATTTGGATATACTTTTAAAAATCAAAATCAAAATTTGTTAGAATTATCGATTATTCCTATTTATTTAATGTCCTTTAATTAAATCTATTTAAATAACCTTCAATCTTATTATGATATTTAATAAGGGTATTTTTGATAAATATTACTCTATATATTTCATTATGTGTATGTTTTCAAACATAAGAATAGTTTTTTTATTCTAGTCATGATTCATTTTTTTAAAGGCTTTTAGTATTTTATGCATTTTTCAATTAACTTATTTTAATTTTTGTTTCATAATTATTCAGAACTGCTATGTAAAAGTAGATTTTAACCAATACTCAATGAAAAACCAAAGTATTAAACTTTAAAAAAAAAAAAACCGTAAAGTTTTGAGCTCACCATATGATCACAGAAGAGAGCAAAGCATGAGCGATAAGGCTTCAAACTCTCAAAAAACACAGGATGGTGAAAGATTGTGAAAGAGATCGGTCCAGAGTAGTGTTCAAGGCTTGCTTGGATTTGTTTTGAGTGAATTTCATGGTATTAAAATTTAAATTGTTCGGAGATTCAAGATTTTCCTTGGTCCATATAATTTTAAATAAGGTGGTAGATTGGATTGCTTCGACTAAAAGAAGGTTGTTGTTCCCTTTGGATTGGAATGTTCATCCCCGTGTTCCCTTATTTTATGATGTTTTTAGATGGTAATGGTGTAATGCCTAGAAAAATAAAAAGTAATAAAAAAAAATAAAGTTAATGGTCATTGAGGTGTTTAGTTTTGAAAAAGAGGGGCAATATAGTCTTTTCCTAAGACGGTATCTAAAAAACCCCAAAAACTATTAAATAAGGTTAAAGGAAATAAAAGGAAAAATTTTGGATTAACTTAAGAAGGAATTCCATGTTGGAAAAATCAATTTCACAAAAATGTCCTTTTTATCTTTAAAATCGGTTTTATCTAAATTGGATCCAAAGTTACATAGAGATCCTAAATATAGCTCCAAAACTTCAACTAGGTGAATAAAATCAATTACAAAATATGTGGAAACAATTAGAAAAAAAATCCATAGATTAATTGGATAAAATGACTAAAACACCCCTAAGCCTATTTTGTTGAAGAGTGACTAATTAATTGAGTTTCCAGGGGAATTTTAGGGAAATTGAAGCAACATATTTCAGCTTGAATAAATGGTAATAATTGAGAAAAAAAATGGAAATGAGAATAAATTAGAAGATACGTGGCACCATTAGGTTAACTCCACTAAACCTTTTGTGATCCCTTACTTTATCTCCTTAAACCCTAGCTAAAACCCCCTTAAAGACCCCTTATACACATAAAAATCAGCAGTCCCCCATTTTCTGTAAATTTTGAAATTTGAAGGGTAAGGAAAAACCCATAAATCAAAAGCTTAAAGCTGAAACATTCCTTCCAGCTTATAACCCTTCTTATCTATCTAGTAATCCTAATTATCTTCTTCTGAGTTTTAGGTTAAAAAACAAGTGAAAATCTAAGTTAATGGGGACTCTCTTACATGTGAATTTGGGTTTGAAGGTAAGTGAAATAAGGTTTGATTTTTGTAAACTTAAGCTTGCTAATTGTAGATCCAAGTAAGATTTGATGTTCTATGAGAAGGAAAATCAATTGGGAGTTGCGAAAACAGAATTTGGAGCTTTTCTAGGGATGGTATTGAGAGGCATTGAAGCTTTAATTTGATCTCCAACAAGAAAAGTTCAAAATCTTAGTTAAATTGATGAGCAAGGACGGTTAAAAGTAATTAAACCTGAGGATTTAGTCATTTCTTAAATGTTAATTGTGTAAAGTAATATAATCATGTTGACCTCCACTTATAATGTTGCATTTTTGGTGTAAATTGATGTTTAAGAAGTAGTTCTATATGGTGGCATGCTTTATATGTTGTTAGGTGTTGGATGTAGTAATAGAAATCAAGTTTAATGCATGATAATTGAGAATTTGTTTAGATGTTTTTATTGCCACCACTAATGAAGATGGAATTGAGATTTTATTTTCTTGTTAAATCTGATTTAGATAATGAGTGCTGAAAATTAATAATTGAAGTATGAACATGTGGATTTTGGAATGATTTAGGTGATTAATTTAGTATAGATGGTATGTTAGAAATTGGAATTAATGGTGTGATTGAACTAATAGATGAACAAATTGATTTAATTGCTAAATTTTGAATTCCCAGCGTGTTATCATTTTATTAATGTGATAAACTTGATGAAAATTGAAGTTACAAGATGGATATTAAGTTTGGCAAAGTTTAGGGATGAATTAGGTTGAATTAGATAAATTTATAAACTTAAAATTATGATTTTCTTGTATGATTTAATAATATGTTTAATTCAATAAAAAATATGATTCATCATGTTTATTTTGAGTAAACTTGGTGTTATTATAATTTATTAATGAATAGAAGTTGAATTTGATGTAAAATGAGGCCTAGAATTGACGATATGTTGAAATTGAGCTTGTAAAATTAGTAAGAATGTTTTTGGGTATGCTCTATTTTGTTTGCTCTACTTTGGAGGGATTTTGGACTTAAAAATGAAGAATAAATGATGTTTTGAACACTAGAATAGAATAGGAACATGTGGGCTTTGGTTTGGAGTGATTTGAACATAAATTGTATAAGATATAAGCTTCTAAAGTTAATAATTTGTGACTTTACTTAATCCGGTAGTCCATGGACTCTAAAATAAATAAAATAAGGCTTTTTATGTTAAACTAGATGGTAGAATGATAAGGAATCAAATAACTTTGGTTTCACTTGATTTGGACTTAAATTAAATAAGTTATAGTCCTTTTAAAATTAAGGCTTTTAATTATGACAAATTACAATTAATTAATAATTGGCTTAATTAAATCAGACAAAGGCTAGCCTAACCTCAAGTCAATCCAACCATATAGGCCTAAGGACTAACTTCTTACCCTTCACTTAGATGGCCCATATTATTACACATAATTAAATTAATTGGACTTGATTAACTTAAATATGCTAATTAAACTGAAATAGAAATTGACTTAATAATATAAACTTAAATGACCAATGAGCCAAAAATCCAAAATCCAAAAATCAAAAGCCTAAATGGGTCCATTTCCTCCTAAGGCTCATACCCTAAATAAACCTTATCATGGTAAATAATTCAAAACGGGTCTTAAACCATGTCAAAGGTCAAATTGAATTAAATAATTAAAATAAACTAAACTTAGACATAAAGAAATAAAATGGACTTACATGACTATAATAAAACCTAAATAGGCATAAGACCCAAAACATACTTGAACCCATTAATTTTTAGGGCCTATACCTTAAATGTGTCATTACAAATAAATCAAATCTAAATAGGCCTTCAACCCTATAAGGTCCTAAATCAACTAAGGGCTTATAATGAAATTAAAATTGCACCTAATAATTACTTAGGCCTAAAACATAACATAGGACCATTTAAACATAATGAGTATAGGTTAACTAAAATAAATGGAAGTAATCTAATTGGACTCAAAATGGACTTGATAAATATAACTAAACTTAACTAATTCAATTAAGACTAGTCTAATTCCAAACATAATTGGGTTTCCCATTCTTAAAGGACCTCAATACTCTAACTAGAGCCTTAAACACAACTAGACTTAAAATTCAAATAACTCTCAAGTTTAAATGAAAAAAAAAAGCCCTAAATGGTTCAAATCATAATTAACTAAAAGCTAATCAGGCCTAAGTAATCCTAATTGGGCTCGTAACTGGTATTGGCCTTAAGTAGTTTAAACTAACCTTAGAATAGAATTTAATCACTTAGAATAATCAACTAATTTAAATTTTCTCTTTGATGTGTAAAATCAACTCAATCACCTCAAATGGAACTCGGATTGCAATTTGGAAATTGTTGACCCTTTTTGGTACATAGTAACATGTGTGTTGTTGCTTTCTAAGTTAGAAAATTTAAGTCGGACTAATATTCAAACTAGATTAAGTATCCGCTTATTGTTTATGTATAGTTACTTGAGCCAGCAAGTAATAAACCTTAAATTAGAATTATAGTTGCGGTCATATACTCTAGAATGACACGATAGTTAAGCACTTAGGCCATTGAGTGATGGCTCAATGGATAACCAATAAGTAAAATCATGTCAGGTAATGGATACTATAAACAAATAGCAGGCATATTAGGAGTTGTTTAGAGTTATGGATCTTGACAAGCGATACAATATAGCTAGATTGTGATTAATGAGGATCGCATAATGGTAAGTTCACTTAAAAGAGGATATTTTGTTTCATTTTCAATTTTGGCAACGTTGAGTTTGACTACTTCCGTTAACCCTTAATGTCCACTACAGTGGAATCAAACCCCAAGTCCCCTGATACGATTCCAAGAGCGAAAATACGAGCACCAAAAAAAGGAGGGCATAGGCGTTGGGAGGACCCAAGGCGAAGTCCAGTCAGCCTTAAGCCGGCCTTGAATAAAGGCCGGCCAAGTTCACTTCAAGGCTGCCAGCCTTGGAGCTAGCCTAAATGAAGGCCACCGGCTTTAGTGTCGGCCTAAGTGAAGGTCGTCGGCCTTTAGCTGGCCTTGAATGTTTTTCGCACAAATTTTTTAGGATGATATAAATATGGTCCTTAGGGTTTTTCTTTTAGAGATTATCATTTTGTTTTGTAAAACAGAGACACTTGAATGGTGTGAGTCTTCTTTTGGAGATTTGAGAATATTGAGAATCGATTTTCACTATATTCGTTTTGTTCTTATCAAATTCTTGGTTCCTATAGAATTTGTGGTGAGCATCATTATTGAATTCTTAGAATTCTTTAACCATAATGATTGATTTATAGAACATGGTCTCTATCGTTCTATGATTTGATTGCAAAACAGTATAATTTTATCAATCTTGGAATCTATAGATTGATAATTTTATCCATATCTTTGATTTTATACTTTAGTACCAAAATCCAGAAAAATCTAAAAATTTGTGTTATTTGATTGTTGTTGACAATTTGGTTTGTGTGAAGGAATTCAAATCCGTTTTCAATTCACTTGGTTTCAGAGCGAATCTGAATCCGCATCATTTGGTATCAGAGCATACTGAGTCTGCATCATTTGGTATCAGAGCGAAGGTTGGATTCGTAAGGATTCAGAGCGAAGGATTCGATTAGATCGAAGGTTAAATTGGTAAGGCTGTTGATTCTCAATTCAATTGTAGTTTTAATTCAATACTGTTGTTGGTTAGGAAATTTGGAAATTTGTTTTATGAATTATATTGCTATGAATTGGTGATTGGGCTGTAGTTGAGAATTGGGGTTTTTGCTGAATTCAGTTGTTGGGTGTTGAGTTGCTGTGAAATTGGTGTTTGGGGCTGTTGTTGAGAATTGGGTTGTTGGTGAATTTCTATTGCTGACTATTGAAGGGTAGAGATGTCATCGCAAGGAAGTGTTCAAAACAACAACAATAGGAATGATGTTGATAATGGGGGTGAGGTTGTAACTAGGGCTGAGTTCAATCAAATCTAAGAAAATCTTAGATTGATTATCGATAGATTGGAGGTTAGGGATAGAAGAAGCTATAGTGGTGTAGGAATTAGGAGGAGACACTCTAGTAGTGAATCTGATGCTAGTAGTGGAAGGAATAGGAGAGGAAACAATGTTGACAGGCGTAAGGGGATTGAAAGCATCAAGATGAAAATTCCACCTTTCACTGGTAGTAGTAGTAAAATAGAGGAATTTCTAGACTGGGTGCTACGGGTTGAGAAGGTGTTTAACTGTTATGAGTGGGATGAGCGCATGAAGGTGAAGATGGCATCTTTAACATTTTCTGAATATGCTAGTTTATGGTGGGATAAATTACAAACTGAGAGACGTAGGGCTGATGAGGAGAAAGTGCGTTCATGGGCTTTGATGAAAAGGTTGATGAGACGCAGATTTGTGCCAGACTACTATAAACAAGAGATGTTGATAGAGTTACAATCCTTGAGGCAGGGTAAGAAGAGCATAGAAGAGTATGTGAAGGAGTTTGAGACATTAGTGGCAAGATGTGATATTAGGGAAACATAAGATGAATCCATAGCTCGTTTCTTCAATGGGTTGAAGATGGATATTGCCAGTGTAGTGGAACTCCAGCATTATCAAACTCTTGAGGATGTGATTAAATTAGCCAGTCGGGTTAAGCGGCATCAGCACAAGCGGGATTAGAAATCATATCAACACCATAAATCAGATGATGGCGAGAGGGAGAAAGAAAGGAAGGAAAAGGGAAAAGCAGTCGTTAGTGAGGTTGTTGACCAAACACAACAAAAGAGGAGCAGAGATATCAAATGTTTTAAGTGTTTAGGACTTGGTCATATTGCTTCTCAATGTCCTAATAAAAGGGTTATGGTCATCAAGGGGGACAAAGTTGAGAGTGAGGAAGAAGAATAGAAGAGTACTGAGGCAAAAGAGGAAGATGAAGACATTATAGCGAGTCCAGTATAGGGAGATATGCTAATGGTTCAGCAGGATGAAACTATTCCTAATCAGAGGGCCAATTTATTCCATATCCAAGGTATGGTGCAGGGAAAGACTTGTTTAATTGTGGTTGACATAGGTAGTTGCACTAATGTTGCTTCAGCAAACTAGGTTACTAAGTTGGGTTTGCAGATGGAGCAGCATCCAAGACCTTATGCACTTCATTGGTTGAGTCCACAGGGAGCTGTTCATGTACACAAACAGGTTCGTGTTCCATTGCTTATTGGTGATTATACTAACGAAATTGTTTATGATGTAGCTCCCATGTAAGCTACACATTTGATCCTTGGAAGACCTTGGCAGTATGACCTCAGAGCCAAGTATGATGGATACACTAATGAGTATACCATTCAACAACAGGACAAGACATACAAGTTTCTTCCTATGAGTCCAACTAAAGTACAACACACAAGACCGATTTGCCTTAAGAAGCCCAAGGGAAAGAGGAGTCTATTTATGTGGCCTAGTAGGATAGATGATACAGATTCGAGGTCGAATCATTTTCAACACGGACAGAATGATACGATTCCAAGAGCGAAAATACGAGCACCAAAAAAAGGAAGACATAGGCGTCAAGAGGATCCA
>JBBMOL010000058.1:3851822-3854322 GCA_037954665.1 Laguncularia racemosa | reverse complement strand
TACCCCTAGAAGCTTGGAAAAAACCAACTGGACCTCCATTCAAGATAATTGAAAACTAGGCAACTCTTAAATTACCAAGGATGAGTGAGACGAAGTGATGTGCAAAACCAAATTTTAGCATTAAATTCTGAAGGAATGACCATGAAACCCGATCAAAAGCCTTCATCATATCCTTCTTGATTATTAGATTTCCGCCTCTTGAGGGATGTTCCAAAAATTGGGCAAGATCCTTAGCAAGGAGGATGTTCTCTATTATGTCTCGACCACTCAAAAAAGCCGACTGCTCCGGTGAAATGATGGATGGCAAAACTGACTTCAACCTTTCTGTTAGGACCTTGGTAAAAATTTTGTTCAAAAAGTTGCAGAGACTTATCGGTCTATAATCCACGAATGATGTTGTAGATTGCTTTTTAGGCAGAAGCACAATCAATGTGCTTGCAACCGTCCTTGGAATCGGGGTACCAGCCATAAAATCTCGAGTAGCAGCTAGGAGGTCTCGTTCTATTATGTCCCAACAAGAGCGATAGAAGATGCCCCCGTATCCGTCAACTCCAGGCGAGCTATCCGAGTCTAAGCCAAAAACAGCCATTTTTAACTCCGGACCTTCAATAGGACATAACAATGATCTGTTGTCTTCAATGGTAATTAAAGTTGGAATATTAGCAAGCAGCCTATTCTCCACACCAGCATCATCACCAACTTGTTGTTGCCGTAGAAGATTGGAAAAAAAAATGAATAGCTTCTGCCTCCAATTCAGTAGGGGATGGATCTAGTTACCACTTCCATTTTTAATCGTATGGATCCCCATTTTGGCACGGCGATCTGCAACATAGGCATGGAATAAAGTGGAGTTTTCATCTCCGTCCCGGAACCACTTTATCTTTGATTTCTGCTGCATATAGTCTGTATGTTCCCTGAGACGTGAGAAAAGATTTGATTTCGACCGTTCCAAATTAATTCTGTCTTCCACTGCTCCCGTCGCTTCATACAACTGTTCAAGAGTTGAAACCTGATCCTTAGCTTCTTTCATATTACGGAAAACATCACCAAAATGTTGTATATTCCAATCTTTAAGACTCGACTTAAGTCGCCTAAGTTTAAGTGAGAAAGCTAGCATGCCATATGAATTCATAGGTTGGGACCAACTGTACTTTATTATATCAAAAAGCTCCTGTCTTCGCAACCACATCTTTTGGAATCGAAACAAACTTGGCTTGGATAATGCCTCCTTCTGATATTGAAATAGAATAGGACAGTGGTCTGAAGAAGACCTATTCAAATGATGTATAGAGTTGACCTGTATCGTAGAGATCCAATCACTTGAGAATAGCAAGCGATCAAGCTTCTTGAACACTGTACCATTTGATCGAACCCCTTGCCAAGTGAATTCATTCCCTACAGTTGGAAGTTCAATAAGGTTGCATGCAGTTATACAACTATTGAAATCGGAGATCGCCCCTTGATTAGGAGAGGAGTTACCCCTATATTCATCAACCGAACGAATGACATTAAAATCGCCGCCTATTAACCACGGTATACCAGGAAAAGAACTGAAGAGATTCTGCATCAACGACCACAAACCCAACCGGCCCTATCTAGTGGAAGAAGCATAGACTACAGACAGCAAAATTGGAGTGGGAAGATGGTGATGGATTACCTCCAATGATAGGACCTGCTCGTGATTAGTTATAGATGACACAGTAAAATCTTTGGAAGTGAAAATCCAAATTTTATTATTAGCAGAAGAAAAAGTTGCAGCAAAACTAAATTTATTCTTCAAAGCATGGAGAACAGCGACATTTTCCATCGGCTCTAGGAGAGCAACCAGTGATAATTTATGAGATTGTATTAGAAACTTTAAACGACGCTGAGATGCCTTGCAAGCAATCCCACGCACATTCTAGAAAAGAACACTTATCATTTAGAAAAGGGGGGTTGAGGGTCACCAGATATCCTCACAGAACGACGAGGATTTCCTTGACGAGAAATGGTTTTCTTTTTTGAGCTAAGAGGTCGTCCAGGTTTTTTAATAGTGGTGGCTTCATCATCTGACCGTGTCAAGCGAGGGGGCATTCGAGGCGACAAGGCGTCTTCAGATATATCAGGAGGCTTTTCTAGTGTCCGATCAAAATCTATTTCCTCATCAACTTGATCATTATTATCAGCAAGCACATCAAACCGAGAGGTTGTTGTCACCAGAGGAGCAACTGAGATAATCGATAATTCCACATGCAGGGATGCAATATTTTCAGAGGAGAAAACAGGTTCAACTTGCAAAGGAGCTGTTACCTGAGAGGATGGTGGAGCAACAATTACCGTATTAGCAGTGCTAGTTTCCATGGCATTTGTAGTAGGGCCATTATTCATAATTGCTAATTTAGATTGTACAGCTGCAACTTCATCTGATAATTGTTCTACAGAATCTTCAACAACAGAGGACTTTAGGGCAGTGTTCGCTTGAGCAGTGAGTTCAAATATTAGCATATCAACATTCTCAACG
>JBBMOL010000058.1:2518057-2541322 GCA_037954665.1 Laguncularia racemosa | reverse complement strand
GGAGGAACCGAAGGTCTATGTATGTATGTGTGGATGATGGTGTGGAAGTACGAGAGTGTATCTGTATGGAGGAAGGTGCATATGCATATGCGGGAATGAAGATGTATGTATGTGTATGTGTATGTGTGCAGGGATGTGTGTGATGTATGTGAGAAAGTGTATATATATGTGAATGATGGAGTATGGTGTGTATGTAGGAATGCGTGTGTATGCGTGTGGGTAAATGAGGAGGTGATGTAGTATATGCAGAATGTGTGTGTGTGAATGAAGTGTGTATGTGTGGTTAAGGGTGTATGATGTGTACATAAGGATGTGTGTGTGTGTTAGTGATGATTTATGGTGTGTGAAGGTACGTGTATGTGTGAAGGAGGAGCCAAATGTGTAATGTTTGTGGGTTTACGTGTAGGTGCAAGAAGTGATATAGGGTGTGTGCAAAGTATGTGGGTGTATGTATTGATGGTGCAAGGTGTTAATGGAGTATGTAACTAGGTGTATGAGATAATACATGGTGTAGGTATGTATGAGTATGAATACGGGAGGTGTGTAATATGTGTAGAGTAAATGGATAAGAATATGTGTATGTTGGTGTGCATGTGGTGTGTGGAAAAGGTTGGTGTATATAAGGTAATAGAAGCGATGATTCGTTGGAAGATATTGAAGAAAATTGGATAAATGAAAGGTTCAAAGATACTTCATGGACGAGAGAAGCATCCACGATGGTGTAAATGGTAAAGGGAATGATTCAAGCAATATCCGAGATGATGGCTTGGGAGATATTTGGAATGAAATGGATTCCACAATGGAATGCTCAAAGGATGTTGAGGAAGATCATTCTTAGCCAAATACCCTAATGCAAGATCTTCAGTTATCCTTTCCAAAGATATCTTGCATATATGGAAGGAATTCCAAATTTGGCAAGTTGAAGATATTCCATTACTCAACCTCTACACAAGGAAAGCAGACAGTCGATCACAGTAACTCGATGTGTTGGAAGCACAGATTCGAAGGAAGTTCAACATTCGAATCTTGTTCACCCAAAGTTCCATAAGAAGGAAACTTCACGCCTTGTCATCTACCACAAGATGAGCAGAGTACACATATCGGGGTGCTAGAAGACTACCATAGTTAGGTGGAGATCCGACTTCATAATTGGGTTAGGGAAGTATCGCAAAGGATACTGACTTTAAGAGGAACGCAAAGGAGTTACCCACTGGAATCGCTCGACTCTAGCTAGGACTACGACAACCCTAAACAAGAGAGTGGGAAACTTAATGTTATGCTACTATGTTGTGTTGTATGTTGAATGCTATGCATGTGAAATTGTTGTTTTATTTTTTTTTTTTTGCTATTTAATGTGATTATTGCTGAGTTATGTGGTGGGAATTCATGAGTTAGGAAATAAGTCATGAAGAATGTAAGGGAATTAATGGTCTGAGAGTTTAGATGTCATTACCTTAATGATAGCACCTAGCGCCATATCGCTAGTGCTATAACCATAAGCATAACCCATGATTTAAAAATTGTTTTCTTCCAAAACAAACCAAAATATAGAAACTTAGCTCTTCCTTCTATAGCTACCGAATAGGTATGCTTAATTAGAATAGGGTGTATAGGTATCATTAGGTATACATGTCAGAGTTGGTTCCTGAATGTGTATACATACAGTTAACAAACTTATTTTCCTATTTTAATTATGAAACACACTCATGAACATAACCATACCAAATCATGAGTGCAACTTAATTTTTACAAATCAACGACCATATTTTCTTACTCTCTTAAGATCATTTGGGAAAGTGTTTAGTAAACTATCCTTAATTAGATATGTGTCACAAATATGTATACACACACGCACACACACACACACACATATATCATATACAAATGTCTTGAAGACATTGAAAGAGAAACGAGACGACCTTTCTAGCTCTCGAAAGTGTGAGAATGATAGAGCACTTAAGAAGTGTGATGGCACAGAAGTGTTAGAAATGATTGTAAGCCAACCCAAGTGTTTGGACATTTGAGAGAAATGGCATAGAGGTGCCGGATATAATGATTGTAAGCCAACCCGAGTGGTTTGGCATTTGAGAAAAGGGCACAGAGGTGCTAGATCGGATAATCGCAAGTCGACCCGAGCAATTTGACATTTAAAAGAAATGGCATAGAGAGGTGCGAGATAATTTAATCCATTGTAAAACTAGATAGGTCTACGTCAATAGGGTTTGGGTTCGGTGTCAATGTTGCATAACAAGAAATGCATAATCCTTACTTGTGATGACTGAAATGGAATGTTTCATGTTTACTTTTATGGTATGATTGATTGTGATTGTAAATGTTGTTTGATCACCCTAAATAAATTAATTAAGGAAGAGGACCTGATTTGAAAACATGACATGCATTTTCACGAGACATTGCATGAGATTGAAGGCCATCACTGTCACCGGATGCGTCGGAAGTGATCAAGAGGATCGTTGTTCTACCAAGTACGAACTAAGTGATTAGGGTATTGTCGTGCCTTGACTGGTTTTGAGTCTGGCCTATCCTTGAGGGTTTTGCTCCGTCTAGTGTAGAGAGGCATAGGAGCATTCACTGTTGACTTAATAAGATATCATAAGTAACCAAGTGATAAGATAAATAAATCAGGTAATGACCTGGGCACTGATGGTGGCTTCGGAATCCCAACCCAAGGTTAAGGGGGGGCGTAAACCCTAGACTTCACGTCGGTTACCGGAAGACCACGTGAGATGCTGCATTCATATGGTTGTTCATGCATAGCATATGTTTAATATTTTAATTTGAATTTTCTTGTGTATGTATATAGCATATGTATAATATTTTTATTTGAGTTTGTTTGTGTGTGTACGTAGCATTGAAAGTGTTACCATCCCATTCACTGAGCCATGGTGTGCTTACCCCCTCATAGACTTTATACAGGTGATGATAGCGAAAGCGCGGGATGGGCTAAGATGTGAAGTGTTGAGAGTTTTGGAAAACCAAAACAACAAAGTAAGATTTGTGAAGGATAGATTTACTTAGATAAAATGTTAGGACCCCCCATGTGAATAGATTTTGAAGTTCAGAACCTAGGATTTATCCTATTTTATTTATTGGTAGGGGATACCAATTCTCTATGATCATGGTTGACCATGGGATTCAGGTTCCATAGTGATATTTTATTATCTAATCATATGTACTATAACTTGTTGTAGATATAATTATTTACTTAGAGTTTTACGATCTCTAACTTGTAAGACAATCATCATATAAGAGGTGCACACATGCCATGATAATTTAGTAGAGGCTTCTAGGCCCCCCTTTGGGGCATAATAGGATTTTTGGTATCAGAGCTCTAGGTTGTCAAAGATAAGAGCAACCCGCCAAACAGTGAGATGGGGTAAAACCTAGGTAGATTGTAAGAATAAAATCATAAAAGACTTAGATGATAGTCTATACATACATATATATATTTATCAATCTAAAGTTTCTGCTAGTTCTAAGTTACTTCAACGCATTAGCCCTTAAACTATATATCCTCCTTCGAAACCACGTAGATGATGGGAAAATTTCTGACACTGTCGACCTTTTCAGAACCCGATTTGGATGATGATCTAAATCGCTCATATTTTACCTTATGTCTTTATTTCTAATAAATATTTGAGAATAATCTTACAGGTACAATGATAATTCTCCATGGGATGCCAATATGTCCTACAACAGTTGTTGGACACAGAACATTTTCAGGATGACAATCAAAAACCCGCTGCGATTGTTTTCTATTCCAAGGCATTGGATCATGAAGACTTATGTTATTTTGTACCTTGTAATTATTTTATGAACTATTTTGGTTGTATTTTGGTTTTGGGACACTTTTATTTCCTTGTAATTTTCATTTAGGGCTAACTACCTTAAAAGTGGCAAACTTGTAATTTTGACCACTTTTTAACCCTAGGAGTAGCAAGTATAAATACTTGCTTAAGAGAGGGTTTGAGGAGGCCAATTTTTACAGATTTGAGAGACACTTTCACGTATGGAATTAGGGTTCTTTCCTTAGTTCAAAACTCTTATCAATTTCAACCCAAGAATTCGAATTGTAGCGAGTGCAACGAAGGGGAAATGTGAGTCATATCGATTCCATCTTTGTTGTATGCTCATTTCTTGTCTAGTGAGTCATATCTAGCGTAGATTTGGATATTTCTTGGATATATTTGTGTTTGTTTTTCGAGAATAATCATCTTTTAAGATTGATTGTTCATTGAGAATTGAATTGCTCTTAGTGATTGGCATGAATTGGCAAGGTTGGAAGGGTATGAGTTCATGGTTTTTGAGCTTGTCTTTTTCATCCATTTCACGTGTAATTATCTTGTTCTTATTGTTGATTAGTGAAATTGCTCATTACTGGAAGTTAATTGAATCTTTGAATCATTAGATTTCATCATAATTCCATTAGGGTCACGCAATTTCCTAGTCCATTGAGTTGGTTTTTGTAAGAGACTTAAGGCTTGTTTTCTTGAGTCATTTGATTGTGCTTGGAAGTGGTTTTGGGCACATTAGTAGAGCATGTTAAGAAATGCGACGAATGACGAGTTGTAACCATCGAGCTTGAGGACAACACTACCATCAGGCGTAACGACACTCCAGGAAGTAAACGAAGCCAATGTGGGCCCATAACCTACAGGTTCCGAGATCGAACCTGTGTAGCGTAGAAAGGAAACACGAGAACAACCCCTTAGTGATAAGGTCCATAATAGAAGGACCGCCATGAAGAGAACTTCATTGGATGATATGAAGTTCTCTAGCTCATGGATCAGTACCTTAGGAAAAACACGACACCACTTTCATGTTATGAGAATCTGACGTTAGAATATCCTAACTATAGCGTTAGAGTGACATTATAACCCCAACTAAAACAATAAGGAATAAGGGGGCATAAATTGGGTAGGTATAAAACATATATCACCCATTACCATAGCCCGAATGTTGACTATCAAAACTAAACTATACAAACATACGAACTCCAAAATTTAGCAATCTCATTACATATACGAGGTTGTATATGAACAACAAGCTTACGAGTATTAGGAAAGGAAATCAGTGTGTCATGAATGATGATGTGGACAGTAGTGATTGATGTGAAGAATGTAGTCAAACCACAATGCACATCACAACTTGTGGAATAAGAAATCTAGGTTTCAATGATCTAAATCGTTGTACTTGTATGTACGTATGGGATGCACAAGTGAGATGAGAAGATAAGATAATGCATGTGACGTATATTATGGGCAAATAGATATGAGGTAGCAAGAGTGGTATTACAAGGCTACAAATATGACATGCATAGATTCACATGAGATGTATAAGGCCAAAGGAGTCATGGGAATCAGATTCAACAACTCTGCGCTAATGGTACTGGGTAAGTGTATTCAAGGATAAAACATGGAGTTATAGCCATAAACGTAAGGTATAGAAAGCGAGTACGAAAACGTTTCGAAGACGAAACTTCTTGAAGGAGGGGAGAGTGTAAAGTCCAAAAAATTTTAAAAAGTTATATAAACAATTACAAAAAATAAATGGAATAACAAATATTATTTTATTCTAGATTTGTGATAATAATAGGTTTTAAAATTTTAAACAATTAGAAAGAATGACTTTCGTAAGAAAGATAAGATGATGAACATAATAAATTGAATTTTATGAAATATGTTACCAAATAAATTTAGGAAGTGACGTACTTGAAAATATCCGAATATAAATGGATAAATGAAAATAATTGTAAAATTTAACTTTAGTTCGGGTAAATTAAATTAAAAGAATAAATAATTTAAAACATAATTTTTAAACAATATTAGGTTAAATAATGAAATTAATTTAAATTATAAATCTAGGATTTTCAAATTAAAATTTAGAGTAAAAATTTATGTTCGGAATAATCAAATTAACAAAAACGTAGAAATTCATAATAAATTTCCAAAAATACAAAATTTAAACGTATCCTCATACGTATATGAAATATAAAAATAGAGACAAGTATAATATATAATATAATATAATATAATATACAAATATATATATAACTGCCAAAAAAAGGAGGTCAGATCACATCTGACTGGATGCAACATCAGTTGGCCCCCATTACATCGGCTGCTCTTCTTTTACCGTGTCTCCCCTGTCCCATATTTCTCTTCCCTTCTTCCTTCCTTTCGTCTTCATATCTCCTTGATGCCGATGCCTTCTCTCCCTCATTCACTCTTTCCCTCTCTCTTGCTCGATCTCCCACATGCTCGAAACCTGAAGAAGCAATGGTTGATTCGATTGAACAGGGAAGACGATAGCAACCACAACCACAACAGTCACAACAATCATCACCGATAACCCCGCAACCTTGTTCACGTCATCAGATATATCAGAGGCTAATAGCATACTCTTCCCCGTCGCTAGGTTCTAAGTCGAATGGTCCGCAATGGGGCTATCCCCAATCAAGTGGCCGTTGATGTTATGGTCCGATCACCATGCTTATCGGATCGTGAAGATCACGCCATTAAGATTGGAAAGAAGCTGGACACAACCTGATGGAAAGGGAAATAAATGTCGCCGTGAATGATGGGTGTCGAATCCAACAAAAATAAAACCTACTCCTAGACAATTATATGATTTGCATATAGTGGTGAGTAGGGTCGAATCCACAGAGATTGGTTAAACTTATTTCTATTCAAGGAGAATAAAAGGGAAAAGAAAAATAGGGGGGGTTTTGTTTGTTAATCAAAATAAAGTAAAACAAGGTAAGAAAATCGGATATTAATAAAAGCCTAGCCAAAGGAATCAAGATAGTTTAATTCAAGGAATTGATCATCGATGCAAATGTTCTCTATTCTTGTTCCTAGATAAATTGGTTATGGTTATTAACAAGCTCTAACGACCTATCTCTCCTTACTTCCTCGATAACCTCAGACAAGCGCTTTGAATTATTTCTCTTATTGATTAAACAACCCTAGACAAGCGCTTAGGATTTAATCTATCAATAGCATTAAGATCTAGAGAAACCACCAATTCATGTCAGTAGATTATAAGATAACCTATTTAAACATGATCACACACCTCCATAACATGAATTCGATCATCTCTTTTATAACCAAACATGTTATTGCATCACTAAGACTAGAACAATCAAACAATTACGGATTTGACGTGCTAGTTGACAATATATTAACTTGCTAATTGAGTAGAAGAGCTCTATTCATACCAATCAAAAAAGATAATAATGACAAAACGATCAGAAGATATATGAATACCCGAAAGCAAAGAATAGAATAAATACAAGTCAATTAGACCTCACAATTCGTGGAGAATTAATCATCTATGACCCTTTGGCTAGAAAAGTAGCTTAGCTACTCATGTTCATCAATAAAACGAAAATAAAAAATAGAAACATAATGAACCCGGTTGCCTGCTCTGCCTCCTCGTTTCCTTCGTGTCTCCAAGGTGACTCCAAATTCAAAGAAAAAAAGATTGTCCTAACCCTCTAGGGTTGGTTCTATTTATATTGTTAGGGAGATGGCATGTGATCTTTTGTTAGCAAGATACGAAAATATCTTTCCTTTTCCAAGTAGATTTCGAGAAGTGAAGATTCGTCTGCCTGGCACGCCCCACCACACGGCCGTGGGTCAAGCCGTGCCATCCTCTGTACATATTCTTCAAGTCTTCATCCGCACCCAGTGTGTACCACGGTTACACACACGGCCATATTTCAAGTCGTGCCTTCATCTGTGCATAATCTACAAGTCTTCATCAGTGTCCAGTGTGTACCACGGTTACACCTACAGCTAGATTTCAAGCCGTGCCTTCATCTAGTTGATGTTCCACACTTTCTTCTCCTTGGCACGTCTAGCTTCCACCACGGCTCCAAGCACGGTTTCTCCCACGGCTTCCACCACGGCCGTGCCCTAAGCCGTGTCTCTCTCTGTTCAAAGTCCACATTTCCGCCTTCTTGTCCAGTGAGGGGCACGGTTTTCACCTTGGCCGTGCCTCAAACCGTGCTAGTTCCTAGTTAGCTACACGGCTGTGTACTTCAACCGTGTATCTTCCTCTTGATTCAAAACCAAGTACACGGCCGTGTACTTCAATTACACGCCCATGTACTTCCCTCCGGCGGTGTAAATCCTTGTCTTTGAACCAAGTTGTAGATGGCTTCTCTAATTTACTTGAATTGGCATCCTTGACTCCATTTAACCTGATTTATCACGATGATAGAATTAAAGTACCATTTCCTTATGATTTCTATAAAATCAATAATAATTTAACACAATTTATACTATAAAGATTGAGTATAAAATGGCTCTATCAAATTCCCCCACACTTAAACTCTTGTTTGTCCTCAAGCAATTGCATCAAATCAATTGAGAAATCTGTCATAGATTATACAAACTTTCTTTTCATCATTCCAAGCATCTATTCATTTGTAATTTAATGTCTACTACTTCAACCAAACTGGTTTCCTGTGATCAAATTACTATGGAAAAAATTCAATAGCTAATCTAAACAAAACAAACTTTAATCCTCATGTTTAGCAAAAGAATTTTTATTCCAAAAGTAAATACTTAATCCACTAAGGAAAAACACCCAATTAAACTTCATTGGATATTAGCAAACATATAATCCTTGTAGTATAAAGTAAAAGCATATGGTATAAGCTCTTTGCTAGATATTCTCCCTTTTTTACATCTTTGTTTTATTCAATGAATGTTTACATTCATGTTCTTTTGATTTATTCAAGCATCTATTTTGACGGGTTTTTGCTCGCTTCTTTTCATGAACTTTTGCCTTTTTCGCCCTTATCGTTATAGTGAGTTCATTGAGTCGGCAACATCCCGGGCTCATCACTCAAGTGATCGGGTTTTGAGATACCCCTACGGACTCTTCCTCACTCTAACATTCAAGTTTGAATACTCTTAACTCAATTAGTTGAATCATTGGAGTAATGGCTATGCTTGATTTTTTTTTTTTTCACTAAGTATTATGATTTCTTTACAAACAACTTCAAAGAGTATACAGTAGCTAATATAACCTAGAAGTAAACTTGTTTATTTTTCACTTAAGGAATCGACCTACTCTTAGACTTCCAATTCTAAGGCTAAATACAAGGTAAATTTGTTTCTTAAAGATTTCACTACTTAATTTTAACCAAGTATCCTAATCACAGCAGTGGGTGAGTAAAGCATTTGAACAAGTCAATTTCACATATTGTAGATGCTTATTATAACATTTAGTACAATCTCTAGATTTCATGATAAATTTGAAAAAATTTGGCTTAAAATTGCTTAAGGACAAACATTCAGAGTATAAGTTAGTTCTCTATTCTCTATATTTTATTATCCTCTCCCCCACACTTAGCTTAAACAGTGTCCTCACAGTTCCTAATTCAGCACAATTGAAGAGGAATTAACAACACAAAGGACATTAGAGAACAAGAGAAAGGAAATATTGGTACTTCCCTGGTATTGGAGTGCTCCCTTTAAGCTCTGGAAAGTGTCATCTAATGATATGTATCCTTGCTGCAGCCGATCCAAAGAGTTCAAAACTACACTAAAATCAAAACAAAACTAAAACAAACCAAAACTAATGCAAAACAAAACTTTTTTTTTCTTTTTTTTTTTTTACATGGGTTGCCTCCCATGAAGCACCTTTCTTTAACTTCTTTGGCTAGACGTTCCTGGCTAAATATTCGGATAAGGATTTTGATTCCCGCCTTGGTGCCTATGGTGATGGGTTAATAACATCCGTAACAAAAACAGGAGAGATATCGTTAAGATGTTTCATGGCATCATAAATGTTAAATTTAATCACTTCACCATCAAATTCCATAGTGAGGGTGCCATCATTTACATCGATTTTCGTTTTGGAAGTCTTAAGGAATGGTCGCCCTAATAATATCAGTGATGAAGTATGAGAATCACTATCATCCATGTCAAGCACATAAAAATCAGCAGGAAAAACCAACCCATTGACTTGAACTAAAACATCCTCTAGAACTCCCTCAGGATAAACATTGGACCTGTCGGCAAGTTGAACAATAACACCCGTTTCCTTCAAAGGACCAACATTTAAACATTGATAAACAGACAAAGGCATGACATTGATAGAAGCTCCTAGATCACACATGGCTTTAGCAATTCCAAGATTACCTATTTTGCAAGGAATGGTAAACATACCTGGATCCTTACATTTAGGGGGAAGCTTCTTCTGAATAATAGCTGAAACATTTTCACTCACACTAATCTTTTCATTGCCTTTCAGCTTCCTTTTGTTAGTGCATAAGTCTTTGAGAAATCTAGCATAGCGCGGTATTTGCTTAATTGCATCAAGCAAAGGAATATTTACCTCGACTTTGCGAAAAGTTTCCAGAATCTCTTTTTCTTCTGCTTCATTCTTGGATTTCGCTAATCTGGAGGGGAAAGGAGGTGGTATCAATGTGACCTTCGATGGCTCAACTAGAGACTTGCTAATCTGGTCGCCCTGCTGGCTCGGAGTCGAAATCTCTTTCTTGGTCTCTTCCTCAAGATTAGACGGATGTCCTTTCTTATTTGATCCCTGCAATTCTGTTCCACTTCTCAAGGTAATTGCATTAACGCTTTGTTTCGGATTTGTGATAGTCTGGGAAGGTAACTTACCTTGAGTTTCTAACCTGTTTACGGCTCAAGCAAGTTGGCTTACCTGATTCTCCAAGTTTTGATTGCTTTGCTTTGTTTCCTCCTGAAATTGTTTGGTATTCACAGCTAGAGACTTAACAATATCCTCAAGGGGCATACCTGAAGTGGAAGGAGCTTGGGGTACGTGGTGTGATGGCTTTGGCTGGAATTGTTGGACATGTTGAGGGTTATTGCCATATCGGAAGTTAGGATGATCCCTCCATCCGGGATTGTAAGTATTTGAATAGGGATCATACTTCCTTTGTGGTTGTCCTGGAAATCCGCCTACAGCATTGGCGTGTTCATGATTGTCATCTTGCAATGTGGGGCACATGTCGGTCGGATGACTAGGAGCAGCACAAATTCCACAAGCCTTCACCTGCTGTGTTTTTCCAAGAGCTAGCTGCTGCACAAGGGAGGTAAGATTAGAAATTTGATGTTCAAGGTTAGACACATTTACCTCATTTACCTTCCTTGAAGACGTATCATGCCTATACCCAAATTGTTGCGAATTGGCAGCCATAATGGAGATCAATTCCCTAGCTTGACCAGGAGTTTTGTTTACTATTGCGCCTCCACTTGCAGAATCCATCATCTTTCTTTCCATCGGAAGTAGGCCCTTGTAGAAGTATTGGATAGGTAGTTGTTCAGATATCCCATGTTGTGGGCAGCTTGCACACAATTGCTTGAACCTCTCCCAATACTCATGAAGAGTCTCGGTGTCCCTTTGTTTTATACCACAAATTTCTCTTCTTATACCAGCGACTCTGGATGCGGGGAAGAATTTGTCCAAGAAGAGTCTGACCATATCTGTCCAAGTGGTTATCGAACCTGGAGGCAAATAAAACAACCAATCTTTAGCTTTAGTACTTAAAGAAAACGGAAAAGTACGTAGCTTGATTTGTTCGTCGGTTATTCCTTACGGCCTCATACTAGAACACACTATATGAAACTCTTTCAAATGCTTGTGAGGATCTTCATTCTCAAGACCATGAAATGTAGGTAGCAGATGTATCAACCCAGATTTCAATTCAAATTCCACATCTAGATCGGGATAGTGAATACAAAGTGGTTGTTGATTCACATCCGGTGCAGCCAACTCCCTTAAGGTTCTCTCGAGATTTGCCATGTCGTCCTCTTTTTCAGAATCAAGGATGAATCAGACAAGTCCGATACTAAGTTCGGTCCGGAGGATGATCTAGCTTATTGTCGCAACCTCTTTAGAGTCTTCTCAATCTCCGGATTATAAGTTAGTTCACCTGTCTAAGAAGAACGAGTCATACAAGAATAGAAATAAATTTGACACCAATCCCCAGCAACGGCGCCAAAATTTGATGGGTGTCGAATCCAACAAAAATAAAACCTACTCCTAGACAATTATATGATTTGCATATAGTGGTGAGTAGGGTCGAATCCACAGAGATTGGTTAAACTTATTTCTATTCAAGGAGAATAAAAGGGAAAAGAAAAATAGGGGGGGTTTTGTTTGTGAATCAAAATAAAGTAAAACAAGGTAAGAAAATCGGATATTAATAAAAGCCTAGCCAAAGGAATCAAGATAGTTTAATTCAAGGAATTGATCATCGATGCAAATGTTCTCTATTCTTGTTCCTAGATAAATTGGTTATGGTTATTAACAAGCTCTAACAACCTATCTCTCCTTACTTCCTCGATAACCTCAGACAAGCGCTTTGAATTATTTCTCTTATTGATTAAACAACCCTAGACAAGCGCTTAGGATTTAATCTATCAATAGCATTAAGATCTAGAGAGACCACCAATTATGCCAGTAGATTATAAGATAACCTATTTAAACATGATCACACACCTCCATAACATGAATTCGATCATCTCTTTTATAACCAAACATGTTATTGCGTCACTAAACTAGAACAATCAAACAATTACGGATTTGACGTGCTAGTTGACAATATATTAACTTGCTAATTGAGTAGAAGAGCTCTATTCATACCAATCAACAAAGATAATAATGACAAAACGATCAGAAGATATATGAATACCCGAAAGCAAAGAATAGAATAAATACAAGTCAATTAGACCTCACAATTCGTGGAGAATTAAACATCTATGACCCTTTGGCTAGAAAAGTAGCTTAGCTACTCATGTTCATCAATAAAACGAAAATAAAAAATAGAAACATAATGAACCCGGTTGCCTGCTCTGCCTCCTCGTTTCCTTCGTGGCTCCAAGGTGATTCCAGATTCAAAGAAAAAAGATTGTCCTAACCCTCTAAGGTTGGTTCTATTTATATTGTTAGGGAGATGGCATGTGATCTTTTGCTAGCAAGATACGAAAATATCTTTCCTTTTCCAAGTAGATTTCGAGAAGTGAAGATTCGTCTGCCTGGCACGCCCCACCACACGACCGTGGGTCAAGCCGTGCCATCCTCTGTGCATATTCTTCAAGTCTTCATCTGCGCCCAGTGAGTACCACGGTTACACACACGGCCATATTTCAAGCCGTGCCTTCATCTGTGCATAATCTACAAGTCTTCATCAGTGTCCAATGTGTACCACGGTTACACCCACGGCTAGATTTCAAGCCGTGCCTTCATCTGGTTGATGTTCCACACTTTCTTCTCCTTAAGCACGTCTAGCTTCCACCACGGCTCCAAGCACGATTTCTCCCACGGCTTCCACCACGGCCGTGCCCTAAGCCGTGTCTCTCTCTGTTCAAAGTCCACATTTCCGCCTTCTTGTCCAGTGAGGGGCACGGTTTTCACCTTGGCCGTGCCTCAAACCGTGCTAGTTCCTAGTTAGCTACACGGCCGTGTACTTCAACCGTGTATCTTCCTCTTGATTCAAAACCAAGTACACGGCCGTGTACTTCAATTACACGCCCATGTACTTCCCTCCGGCGGTGTAAATCCTTGTCTTTGAACCAAGTTGTAGATGGCTTCTCTAATTTACTTGAATTGGCATCCTTGACTCCATTTAACCTGATTTATCACGATGATAGAATTAAAGTACCATTTCCTTATGATTTCTATAAAATCAATAATAATTTAACACAATTTATACTATAAAGATTGAGTATAAAATGGCTCTATCAGTGAACAGCCTCGAGTTCCTACTTACTATATGTGTTTTACGGCGTAGGAATTAGATAACCGAAATTGGTGGGGTTCCATTCCATGGCAAGTGCACAAAGGAAAATCGAACATGGCCAACAAGGGAGGACAACGGTAGAGGCAACAACCCTCAATAGCAGCAACGACGGTGGATGGTTGAGTGTGTGAGTGTGCATAAAAGGGAATGATCATCGCAACAATGACGATCGGAATGATGACGAGCCCAATGAAACAACTGAGATGACTTTGACCCAGTCACTCCTACGGCAACAACAATGGTGACGGCTAACAATTCAGTAGCTACAACAACGACAACAATAGCCACCCAACCACAGTGTCATAATGGTCCGCAGCAACGGTAGCAGCAATGATGGTCCCAATGACAACAACAACCACGACCTCAACAGCAACAGCAATGGCAATGGATGGTGTATGTGAGGGTGTGTTTGTGTGTGCATGAAGAAGTGTGTATGTGCAGGTGAAGGAAGTGTGTAGGTATCCGTGGAGGGAGGCTGTGAGAGTGTGTGCGTGTGAGTGTGTGTGGATGAAGAGAAGGTGTAAGTGTAGTGTGTGTGCGTGCAAAGGAAGAGGACCACAATAGCAGCGATAACAGTAACCATGCTGGTGGCCACGATGATAGCCATGGCAGCACCAACAATAACCCCCATAGTAATTGTAACGACGATCCCAACAATGGCAATAATGATCACAACGACAACCACTGCAGCAACATTAAATAGACAGCAAGTACAAAAGCAAGTGAGGGAAGAGGAAGAGGAAAGAATGTGTGTGTGTGTGCGGGTGAAGGGTATGTGTATGTGAAAGGGAGAAGGAGGAGCCGAAGGTGTATGTGTGTATGTATAGATGATGGTGTGGAAGTATAAGAGTGTATGTGTATGGAGGAAGGTGCGTATGTGTGTGCAAGAATGAAGATGTATGTATGCGTATGTGTAAAGTGTGTATGTATGTGAATAATGGAGTATGGTGTGTGTTTAAGAATGTATGTGTATACGTGTGGGTAAATGAGGAGGTGATGTAGTGTATGCAGAATGTGTGTGTGTGAATGAAGTGTGTATGTGTGTATATGTGGTTGAGGGTATATGATGTGTATGTAAGGATGTGTGTGTGTGTTGGTGATGATGTACGGTGTGTGAAGGTGCATGTATGTGTAAAGGAGGAATCGAGTGTGTAATGCTTGTGGGTATGCGCGTAAGTGCATGAAGTGATATAGGGTGTGTGCAAAGTATGTGGGTATGTGCATTGATGGTGCAAGGTGTAAATGGAGTATGGGAATAGGTGTGTGAGATAATGCATGGTGTGGGTGTGTAATATGTGTAGAGTAAATGGATAAAAATATGTGTATGTTGGTGTGCATGTGGTATGTGGAAAAGGTTGGTGTATGTATGGTAATAGAAGCAATGATTCGTTGGAAGATATTGAAGAAAATTGGATAAATGAAAGGTTCAAAGATACTTCATGGACGAGAGAAGCATCTACGATGGTGTAAATGGTAAAGGGAATGATTCAAGCAATATCCGAGATGATGGCCTGGGAGATATTTGGAATGAAATGAATTCCACAATGGAATGCTCAAAGGATGTTGAGGAAGATCATTCTTTGCCAAATACCCTAATGCAAGATCTTCAGTTATCCTTTCCAAAGATATCTTGCATATATGGAAGGAATTCCAAATTTGGCAAGTCAAAGACATTCCATTACTCGACTTCTACACAAGGAAAGCAGACAGTCGATCACAGCAACTTAATGTGTTGGAAGCACAGATTCGAAGGAAGTTCAACATTCGAATCTTGTTCACCCAAAGTTCCATAAGAAGGAAACTTCACACCTTTTCATCAACCAAAAGATGAGCAGCGTACACATATCGAGTGCTAGAAGACTGCTATAGTCAGGTGGAGATGCGACTTTATAATTGGGTTAAGGAAGTATCACAAAGGATACTGACTTCAAGAGGAACGCAAAGGAGTTACCCGCTGGAATTGCTCGACTCTGACTAGGACTACGACAACGTTAAACGAGTGGGAAACTTAATGTTATGTTACTATGTTGTGTTATATGTTGAATGCTATGCATGTGAAATTGTTGTTTATTGTGTTTACTATTTAATGTGATTATTGTTGAGTTATGTGGTGGGAATTAATGAGTTAGGAAATAAGTCATGAAGAATGTAGGGGAATGAATGGTCCGAGAGTTTAGATGTCATTACCTTAATGATAGCACCTAGCGTCATATCGCTAGTGCTATAACCATAAGCATAACCTATGATTTAAAAATTGTTTTCTTCCAAAACAAACCAAAATATAGAAACTTAGCTCTTCCTTGTATAGCTACCGAATAAGTATGCTTAATTAGAATAGGGTGTATAGGTATCATTAGGTATACATGTCAGAGTTGGTTCCTGAATGTGTATACATACACTTAACAAACTTATTTTCCTATTTTAATTTCAAAACACACTCATGAACATAACCATACCAAATCATGAGTGCAACCTTAATTTTTACAAATCAACAACCATATTTTCTTACTCTCTTAAGATCGTATGGGAAAGTGTTTAGTAAACTGTCCTTAATTAGATATGTGTCACAAATATGTATACACACACATACACACACATGCGCGCGCGCACACACACACATATATATATATCATGTACAAATGTCTTGAAGACATTGAAAGAGAAACGAGACAACCTTTCTGGCTCTCGAAAGTGTGAGAATGACAGAGCACTTGAGAAGTGTGATGACACAGAGGTGTCAGAAATGATTGTAAGCCAACCCAAGTGGTTGGACATTTGAGAGAAATGGCATAGAGGTGCCAAATATAATGATTGTAAGCCAACCCGAGTGGTTCGGCATTTGAGAAAAAGGGCACAGAAGTGCTAGATCAGATGATCGTAAGTCGACTGGAGCGGTTTGACATTTAAAAGAAATGGCATAGAGAGGTGCCATGATAATTTAATCCATTGTAAAACTAGATAGGTCTACGTCAATGGGGTTTGGGTTCAATGTCGATGTTGCATAACAAGAAATGCATAATACTTGCTTGTGATGTGTGAAATGGAATGTTTCATGTTTACTTTTGTGGTATGACTGATTGTGATTGTAAATGTTGTTTGATCACCCTAAATAAATTAATTAAGGAAGAAGACCTGATTTAAAAACTTGACATGCATTTTCACGAGACATTACATGAGATTAAAGGCCATCATTATCACAAGATGGATCGAAAGTGATCAAGAGGATCGTTGTTCCGCCAAATATGAACTAAGTGATTAGGGGATTGTCGCGCCTTGATGGTTCTGAGTCCAACCTGTCCTTGAGGGTTTTGCTCCGTCTGGTGCAAAGAGGCACATGAACGTTCACTGTTGAGTTAATAAGATATCATAATTAACCAAGTGATAAGATAAATGAATCAGGTAATGACCTGGGCAATGATGGTGGCTTCGGAATCCCTAACCTAAGGTCAGGGGGGGTGTAAACCCTAGACTTCACTTCGGTTACCGGAAGACCACGTGAGATGCTGCATTCATATGGTTGTTCATGCATAGCATATGTTTAATATTTTAATTTGAATTTGCTTATGTATGTATATAGCATATGTATAATATTTTTATTTGAGTGTTTTTGTGTGTGTATGTAGCATTGAAAGTGTTACCATCCCATTCACTGAGCCATGGTGTGCTCACCCCCTCATAAACTTTATGCAAGTGATGATAGCGAAAGCGCGGGATGGGCTAAGATGTAAAGTGTTAAGAGTTTTGGAAGACTAAAACAACAAAGTAAGATTTGTAAATGATAGATTTATTTAGATGAAATGTTAGGACCCCCATGTGAATAGATTTTGAAGTTGAGAACCTAAGATTTATCCTATTTTACTTATTGGTAGGGGATAGTGATTCTCTGTGATCATGGTTGACCATGGGATTCGGGTTACGTAGTGATATTTTATTATCTAATCATTTGCACTATAACCTATTGTAGATGTAATTATTTACTTAGAGTCTTACAATCTCTTACTCATATGACGATTAACATGTAACGAGTGCACACGTGCCATAATAATTTAGTGGAGGCTTCTAGGCCCCCTTTGGGGCGTGACACCAATAGCGAGGTTGGAGGAGGAGTATAGGGTCGTCGTGCTGCCGGTAGAAGAAAAACAGTAGAAGAGCAATTGCAGGACCTGACCACCATTGTTACTAATCTAGCAACACTGGTCGATCAAATGGCCTTACCCCAATAGCCAGTGGCAAATCTACAAGCACTCCCACCTTAGGTAACCCATAATTGATAGGAATAAAAATCCGACAAGACCTATCATTAGGGCAAGAACTAAAGGAATTCAAATCTTGACATTGAGGGCCCATTTTAAGCATATCGATCCCGGAATTATTTATATATTAACCTCTTTTCTATTATTCTTGTCTTGTGTTTTGCAACAGGCACACTTATCATATTCTATAGGGCAATGGACAAACTCCTTCAGACTTAGCTTGTGAGTTATCCATGGACTGACCTGAACCAGCGATGAGCTGGGCTAATGGATCCTATAGAAGACCGGCATCTTGAAGACCATTTCTTTTATATATTTATTCTTTTATGAAATATTTTGGTTGTATTTTGGTTTTGGGACACTTTTATTTCCTTGTAATTTTCATTTAGGGTTAGCCACCTTAAAAGTGGCAAACTTGTAATTTTGAGCACTTTTTAACCCTAGGAGTAGCAAGTATAAATACTTGCTTAAGAGAGGGTTTGGGGAGGCTTATTTTTGCAGAAAAAACAATTCACATTTCATGAGAGGGCTTAGGGTTTTCCTAATTCCAAATTCTCTTATCAATTTCAATCCCAAGAAGTTGAAATTGTGGCGAGTGCAACAAGGAGAAATCGTGAGTAATATCGGTTCCTTATTGTTGTTTCCATTTCATCACTAGTGCGTCATATCTAGGTTGATTTGGATGTTCTTGGACTTGTTTTAATTGGCAATTCGTGATCAATAGCTTGTTATAGGATTGATTGTGTTGATATATGATACCATTCTCTTCATTGTGACGTGAATTGGATAGTTAAAGGAAGGGATTGGAATTTGCGGTTTGACCCATTTGTTTTCTTGATTTGATTCATGTGGGTTTCAATTATAATTGTTATTATTTGATGAAGATTACTTGTTTGGATTGATAATAGAAATTGGAGCTCTTTGGATTTCATTCCATTGCCTTAGGATTTCCACATTTACCTAGTCAAGTGAACCGGTTTTTGTGTGTGTGAATTGAGGAGTTTTCCTTGATTCCTTTGATTGTGCTTAAGATTGGAATTAGGCACATCATCTTTTGGTATCAGAGCTTGTGGTTGTGAGAAGGGATTATGTGATTTTGAATTTTGGAAATTTAGGGTTCATGTTCTTACATCATCAATTCCAAAATTGCGGGTAAATTGAAATTGTTGTTTAGTTGTTTGAAGTGGAATGAATTGTCTTGAGTAGAAGTTCAATTTGCTGCATGTTGGAGTGATTTTGAAGTACTTGTTGAAGCTTCTATGTTGTGGACTTCACCGTGAAGGAAGAGGAAAGATAGTGCATTTTTTTTAGTGCAATTTCGGAAGTGTAATTATGTAGGAAGAGAATTATGGTTTTTACATTGTTTGAATTCAGAATTGGGGAGAACATTTGCAATTTCCAGATTTGATTAGTATGTAAGAAGGGAAGTTATTTGATTTCAAAACAAGCATTAAGAGTGAAGGAGTTAAGTGTGTTTGTTTGAATTTGAAAAATTGCATCTTACCAAATGTGGAGGGGTTGCAATTAGTGAAGTGGTTTGATTTTCAAATTTAATTTGCTGCCTTCTTATGTAAGTTGCGGATTGGATTTGTATTTGAAGTGAAGAATTTTGCAACGTGATTATCCTTGAAATTGCTTTGAGAAAGAGTAATAAATTGAAAAAGTTTTGTGTTGCATGTGACGTGTATGTTGTTGTAAGTTGCGGTTGATAAATTGTGTAGAAGTGGAGAAGTGCACCGTTTGTGTGAAGGTGTTTGTATGGTGTTGTGTTGTGCAAATTGGAAGTGGAAGTGTACAATTTTCAGAATTGCATTGTGTGGGATAATAGGGAATTTATTTGAAATTCAAACACATCCATTAAGTTGAGGAAGTTATTAAGTGGTATTGATTGTGTTCCATTTGAATTTGAAATTTGATTATTACCATTTGTAGAAAGTGCATTAAGGATGTTTATTTGAATTTGTTGCCATGTTGTGGAGTTGTGTGGATTAAGCTGCTGCACATCAAGATCAATTGTAGGTGTGAAACCGTGGCAAGAAAGGAAAATCGAAGTAGTAGAATTTAAATTCAAAAACAAACATTAAAGTGTGAAAGTAATTGAACTTATTACTTCAACACTTGTTAGTTGAATTTAATTTCTTAACTACTTGGAAGTATTTATTTTTGCTTCAATTATCTCACTTAACTTTATTTGAAGTACCAATAAACATTTCTTGTATTGGTTGAGCGTGAGCACTGTGGGTGTGTAAGGGTATGTTGTTGTAGTGTGCTGAAGTGTATTGAGGTTGTTGAAATTAGTAAGCAAAAATGTCAAGTGAGTTGTATTTGTCTACTAACATATTGCATCGGGACTTGACTTCCTTTCAAACCATTGATGAGGGACAAAGAGAAAATTTGTTCCATACTTGTTGTAGGGTACAAGGAAACTTGTGCGCAATTATTATTGATGGTGGTAGTTGTACTAATGTTGTAGCTGCATCATTAATATCGAAGTTGAAACTTGAAACTATCACACATCCTAAACCCTATACATTACATTGGTTGAATGATCAGGATGGTCTTTGTGTAACCCAAAGGGCTAGGGTACCCTTCAGTATAGGGGATAAGTACTATGATGAGCTTGAATGTGATATTCTTCCTCTTTGTGCATCCCATATATTACTTGGTAGACCATGGTTGTATGACAGGATGGTATTACATGATGGGTATAGAAATACTTATATGTTTAAAAAGGATGGTAAACGTATAGTATTGAACCCTATGTCACCATCAGAGGTCCAGGAGATGCAAAGACGGATAAAACTACCATCACAGAATCTTGAGGATCATAGCCACATGATCAAACCATCAGAGGACCAAACTGTGCAGATGGAGACACCGATGTGCCAACCTTCAGAGGATCCTGATGATCATAGTCAGACAAGCAGACCACCAGAGAGCCAAACTGTTCAGAGACAGTTATGTTCACCTTCAGAGGTTTTAGAGGGTAATGCGCAGTTGGGCCAACCATTAGAAGACCATGAGGATCAGCCACATACAGATGAGTTAGAAAAGGAGGAAACAGTTTCAGTGGAACAGGTTGATACAAGGGCGACTTTATTGGATAATGGAGCATTATTTGTGTAGCAGATGAGATATATCCTACAAATGGAGCAAAGAAAACAATCACCACCTCTAATATTTCAGATATTGGGATTCTGCAGAGATACTTCTTTAGATGGATTGCTAGGAGGAAACAAAGTCTCTACTGCATTTGATCTACCAGATTTGAGGACAAATCTTTTTGAGGCCCGAGGAGATGATAGGAATAAAAATCCGACAAGACCTATCATTAGGGCAATAACCAAAGGAATTCAAATCTTGACGTTGAGGGCCCATTTTGAGCATATCGATCCCGGAATTATTTATATATTAACCTCTTTTCTATTATTCTTGTATTGTGTTTTCCAACAGGCACACTTATCATATTCTATAGGGCAATAGACAAACTCCCTCAGACTCAGCTTTTGGGTTATCCATGGACCGACCTGAACCGGCGATGAGCAGGCCAATGGATCCTATAAAAGACCGGCATCTTAAAGACCATTTCTTTTATATATTTATTCTTTTATGAAATATTTTGGTTGTATTTTGGTTTTGGGACACTTTTATTTCCTTGTAATTTTCATTTAGGGTTAGCCACCTTAAAAGTGGCAAAGTTGTAATTTTGAGCACTTTTTAACCCTAGGAGTAGCAAGTATAGATTCTTGCTTAAGAGAGGGTTTGGGGAGGCTTATTTTTGTAGAACAAACACTTCACATTTCGTGAGAGGGCTTAGGGTTTTCCTAATTCCAAATTCTCTTATCAATTTCAATCCCAAGAAGTTGAAATTGTGGCGAGTGCAACAAGGAGAAATCGTGAGTAATATCGGTTCCTTATTGTTGTTTTCCATTTCATCACTATTGCGTCATATCTAGGTTGATTTGGATGTTCTTGGACTTGTTTTAATTTGCAATTCGTGATCAATAGCTTGTTATAGGATTGATTGTGTTGATATATGATATCATTCTCTTCATTGTGACGTGAATTGGATAGTTGAAGAAAGGGATTGGAATTTGCGGTTTGACCCATTTGTTTTCTTGATTTGATTCACGTGGGTTTCAATTATAATTGTTATTATTTGATGAAGATTACTTGTTTGGACTGATAATAGCAATTGGAGCTCTTTGGATTTCATTCCATTGCCTTAGATTTCCGCATTTACCTAGTCAAGTGAACCAGTTTTTGTGTGTGTGAATTGAGGAGTTTCCTTGATTCCTTCGATTGTGCTTAAGCTTTAAATTAGGCACATCAATAATTCTCTCGGTAGAGAAGGAGTAGGAGGAGGAAACAGGGGCAGACAAGTTAGAGGATAGTATCATTCTTACAAAAAGGAGAGGGATGATAATTTTAGTGATGAACTTTATCCTAACCATGAGTTCAGACCGCTCAGGGGTCTAGAGTATGTAAAATTGCAGATGCCTTCATTTGTTGGAAAGGGACCTGCAGAGGATTACGTTAATTGGGAAGATAAGGTAGAAGGACTCTTCAAGTGCTATGAGATTAACAATCATACGAGAGTTCGTCTAGCAACAGTTGAATTTACAGGTTATACCACATTGTGGTGGAAGAACCTTGTGGCCAACAAGAGGAGAGATGGTGATGCTGAGATTCATACTTAGTAAGAAATGAAAAGGGTGCTGAAGAAGAGGTTTATACTAGAACATTATAGGCAGGAGTTTTTCATACGTCTCCAAACATTGAGACAGGGCGACAAAACAGTGGATGAGTATGTCCAAGAGTTTGAGACACTGAGGATCCAATGTAGGACAGTTGAACCTCTTGAACAGACCATGGCACAATTTGTGTTTGGGTTGAAATATGAGACATCATGTATTGTCAAGCTATAGAGGTATGACACTCTTGATGAGGCCATTCAGTTAGCTCTAAAAATTGAAAGGCAGAGAAGCTCCAATCCATACAAAGCATCGTGCAACAGGTATGGATCCACTACTCAGTAATATGGATCAGATAATCATTAGGTTAGAAAGGGGGAAATTGATAGGACTACGAAATCAAATGCAACTATTACTGATAGGGAGAGGGGTAGTTTTGGAAAAGGTAAAGCAGTTATAGGGGTTGATATCCAACAAATAGTACCGAGGTCGTCAAGTGGAAAGATTCGTC